>BPLR01007694.1:0-51742 GCA_021605095.1 Caerostris extrusa
ATATCGTGCAGAGATTTTTTAAACCTTTAAGATTTCTTTTTACCTTTCTTAAAAATGGCATTTAAAAATTGCATCCGATTCTTTTTGAAATTGAATTATTTCTTTGCAGAAATCGAACCATTAAAAATACGGTTTTGAAATTCAACTGGAGATAAACCAACAATCATCCGATCCCTCGAAATGGGTTTCAACATTCCTTTTCTAGATTTTTTACTTTTTAATTTTATTTAAATTGGACTATGCAATGCATCTTAATTTTGAACGTATTGATTGGTTAAATATTTATTATTGAATTCAGAATATTTCAGTCATTTACATCTGCACGGGCCTGAATGGCCGAGTGGCTAGCGCTCTGGCGCGCTTCGTATCACAGGTTTCGGGTTCGAGACCCGGCGGTGCAAGGATGTGTGTGTGGTGGTTCGGAATCCACTTTAAAACCCCTAGGTCCCTGTCTAACAGAATCGTAGAGCGTTGCGGGGTTGTGTTACTAAGCGTCCGTGGCTTATCTTCAAGTTGCGCGTACATTTAAAACTATTATTTTTGTAAAAACATAAACGTAAAATATAAAGTATATTAAAAGATAAACTATTATTTTAATCAAAAATATAAACAAAATATAAGTATATTAAAATATTATTTTAATATAAAAGATATAAAGCAAATCTAATATAGTATATTCAAGAATAATATTTTAATATAAAAATGTAAAGCAAAATAAAGTATACCATATTAGCTAATAAATATAAATACCAAGTACCCAAAGTATATATTGAGCTATTATTTTAATAAAATATTAGCAAAATATAAGTAAAACATTATAATACGAAGTATAAACGGACATAAGTATATTACACATTTATCATCTTTAGAAACATATACGAAAATATAAGCATATTAGCACATTATCTTTATCAAAAATTATACGAAACTAAAGTAAAGCTATATCAAAATACTATGTTTTAATATAAAGAATCTAAGCAACACAAAATAACAAAGTATATTAAAGGCATATTATTATACATAAAAACATAAACAAAATATAAGCATATTAAAATATTATTCTTAATAAAAATATAAGCAAAATAGGTATATTAAAAATATTATTCTATCAACATAAACAAAAATATGAGCATATTCAAATATTATTTTAAATAAAAAGTATAACAAGGAAAATATAATCATATTAAAATCACATTGGTACACATAAAATATAAACCAAGGCTCAAAAATATAGCATATTAAAAATACTATTCTTAATAAATATAAAGCAAAATAAGCATATTAAAATATCGATATTTAATATAAAACACAAAGCAAAATATAAGCATATTAGCAAATATTATTTTAATAAAAAATATAAACAAAAATATAGAGTATATTGCAACATTATTTTTAATAAAGTAACATAAACAAAATATAAGCATACTAAAAATATTATTTTAATCAAAAAATATAAACGAAAATTAGTATTATAAAAATATTATTTTAACAAAAAATATAAGCAAAATATAAGTATATTAAAATATAAACAGAATATAAGTATTAATAAAATACTATCATTTTAATAAAGCACAAGCAAAATAAGCATATTAAAAACATTATCTTTAATATAAAAACAGCAAGCATTGGTTAAAAATACCATCCTAATAAAGTCATAAACAAAATATAAGCATATTAAACACATCTTTTATACAGAAAAATGATTAGCAAAATATATAAGTATAATAAAGCAACATTATTCTACAAAAATACAAACAAAATATAAGCATATTAAAAATATTACTCTAACATAAAATAGAAACAAAATATGGGCATATTAAAAATATTATAATAATAAAAATACAAGCAAAATATAAGCATATTAAAATATTATTTTAATACATCAAAAATATAAATCAGTATAATATGCATATTTAAAACATTATTTTGTCATAAAAGCATAAACAAAGCATAGAGCATATATTAGGAAACTACTATCTTTAATAAAGTGCTTTTAACAATAGCCGAAAACACCAAGTATATTAAAAACATTATTTCCACATAAAAATATACACACACATATCAGTATTATTTCCGCAATCAAAAATACAGGCTGTATATAAGTTTATAGTAAAAACATTGATTTTCAACAGAAAATATACAGCAAACATATAGGTATACTAAATTTGACATATCAATATAAAAACATAAAGAAAGTATATATTATATATGAAAACATTATTCTAATCAAAAAATATTGGGCTGTAACATGTTATAATAAAATATTGTTTTTCATAAAAAGATAAAACAAAATATAAGTATGGTTGAAACATATTTTTAGAAACATATAAACATATTACATAATAAAAATATATTCAATAAAATGGGCAAAAATAAGTATGTTGAAATATTATTTAACATAAAATATAGCAATGTATAAGTATATTAAAAATATTATTTTTATCAAAAAATATAGCAAAATATGAGATATTAAAATATCATCTTTTAATATAAAAATATAACAAAATATAAGTATTTTAAACTATTATTTTAATAAAAAATATAAACAAAATATATAAGTATATTAAATATTATTCCATTATAAAATATAAACAAAATATAAGTATATTAAATTATTATTTTTTAATATAAAATATAAACAAAATATAAGTATATTAAAATATTATTTTAATAAAAAATATAAACAAAAATATATTAAAATATTATTTTAATAAAAATATAAGCAAAATATAAGTATATTAAAATATTATTTTAATAAAAAATATAAACAAAATATAAGTATATTAAATTATTATTTTAATAAAAAATATAAACAAATATAAGTATATTAAAATATTATTTTAATATAAAATATAAACAAGTATATTAAATTATATTTTTAATATAAAATATAATATTTTAAAAATATTTTAAAATATAAGCAAAATATATTAAAAATATTATTTTAATAAAAATATAAGCAAAATATAAGTAATTAAAATATTATTTTAATAAAAATAAACAAAATATAAGTATATTAAATTATTATTTTAATAAAAATATAAACAAAATATAAGTATATTAAGCTATTATTTTAATAAAAAATATTAAGCAAAATATAAGTATATAAAATATTGTTTAATAAAAAATATAAACAAAATATAAGTATATTAAAATATTATTTTAATATAAAATATAAGCAAAAAATAAGTATATTAAAATATATAAAGTATATTAAAGTATATTATTTTAATAAAAATATAAACAAAAATATAAGTATATTAAAATATTATTTTAATAAAAAATATAAACAAAATATAAGTATATTAAAATATTATTTTTAAAAAAATAAGCAAAAAAAATATTAAAAATAAAATATATATTAAAATATTATTTTAATATAAAATATAAGCAAAATATAAAGTATTTTAAACTATTATTTTAATAAATATAAACAAAAATAAGTATATTAAAATATTATTTTAATAAAAATAAAAACAAAATATAAGTATATTAAAATATTATTTTAATATAAAATACAAGCAAAATATAAGTATATTAAAATATTATTTTAATAAAAAATATAAACAAAATATAAGTATATTAAAATATTATTTTTAATAAAAAATATAAACAAAATATAAGTATACTAAAATATTATTTTAATAAAAAATATAAACAAAATATAAGTATATAAAAATATTATTTTAACAAAAAATATAAGCAAAATATAAGTATATTAAAATATAAACAGAATATAAGTATAATAAAATATTATTTTAGTAAATATAAGCAAAATAAGTATATTAAAATATTATTTTAATATAAAATATAACATATTAAAATATTATCTTAATAAAAAATATAAGCAAAATATAAGTATATTAAAATATTATTTTAATAAAAAATATTAAGCAAAATATAAGTATAATAAAATATTATTTTAATAAAAATACAAACAAAATATAAGTATATTAAAATATTATTTTAATATAAAATAAACAAAATATAAGTATATTAAAATATTATTTTAATAAAAAATATAAGCAAAATATAAGTATATTAAAATATTATTTTAATAAAAAATATAAACAAAATATAAGTATATTAAAATATTATTTTAATATAAAATATAAACAAAGTATAAGTATATTAAAATATTATTTTAATAAAAAATACAAGCAAAATATAAGTATATATTAAAATATTATTTTAATAAAAAATATAAACAAAATACATTAAAATATTATTTTAATAAAAATATAAACAAAATATAAGTATATTAAAATATTATTTTAATAAAAAATATAAGCAAAATATAAGTAAATTAAATTATTATTTTAATATAAAAATATAAGCAAAAAATATAAGTATATTAAAATATTATTTTAATAAAAAATATTAAGCAAAATATAAGTATAATAAAATATTATTTTAATAAAAAATATAAACAAAATATAAGTATATTAAAATATTATTTTAATATAAAATATAAGCAAAAAAATAAGTATATTAAAATATTATTTTAATAAATAAGCAAAATAAGTATATTGAAATATTATTTTTAATATAAAATATAAGCAATGTATAAGTATATTAAAATATTATTTTAATAAAAAAATATAAGCAAAATATGAGTATATTAAAATATTTTAATATAAAATATAAGCAAAAATATAAGTATTTTAAACTATTATTTAATAAAAAATATAAACAAAATATAAGTATATTAAAATATTATTTTAATATAAAATATAAACAAAAATAAGTATTTTTAAACTATTATTTTTTAAAAATAAGCAAAATATAAGTATATTAAAAATATTTTAAAAAAATATAAGTATATTAAAATATTATTTTAATAAAAAATAAGCAAAACAAAATTAAAATATTATTTTAAAAATATATAAGCAAAATATAAGTATATTAAATTATTATTTTAATATAAAATATAAGCAAAATATAAGTATATTAAAATATTATTTTAAAAATAAAAAATATAAACAAAATATTGTTTTAATAAAAAATATAAACAAAATATAATATATTAAAATATTATTTTAATATAAAATATAAACAAAAATAAGTATATTAAAATATTATTTTAATAAAATAAAAATATTGAAATATTATTTTAATATAAAATATAAGCAATGTATAAGTATATTAAAAAATATTATTTTAATAAAAAATATAACAAAAATATAAGTATATTAAAATATTATTTTAATAAAAAATATAAGCAAAATATAAGTATATTAAAATATAAAATATGAGTATAATAAAAATATTATTTTAATATAAAATATAAGCAAAATATAAGTATTTTAAATATTATTTTAATAAAAATATAAACAAAATATAAGTATATTAAAATATTATTTTAATAAAAAATATAAACAAAATATAAGTATATTAAATATTATTTTAATATAAAATATAAGCAAAAATAAGTATATTAAAATATTATTTTAATAAAAATATAAACAAAATATAAGTATAAAAAATAATATTTTAATAAAATATAAACAAAATATAAATATATTAAGCTATTATTTTAATAAAATATCAAAATTTATTAAAATATTATTTTAATAAATATAAGCAAAATATAAGTATATTAAAATATTATTTTAATAAAGTAATATAAACAAAATATAAAATTATATTAAAATATTATTTTAATAAAAAATATAAACAAAATATAATTATATTAAAATATTATTTTAATATTAAATATAGCAAAATATAAGTATATTAAAATATTATTTTAATAAATATAGCTTAACATATAAGTATATTAAAATATTATTTTAATAAAAAATATAAACAAAATATAAGTATAAAAATATTATTTTAATAAGAAACATAAACAAAATATAAGTATATTAAAATATTATTTAAATAAAAAATATAAACAAAATATTAGTATATTAAAATATTATTTTAATAAAAAATATAAGCAAAATATAAGTATATTAAAAATATAAACAGAATATAAGTATATTAAAATATATTATTTTTTAATATAAAATATAAGCAAAAATATAAGTATATTAAAATATTAATTTAATAAATATAAGCAAAATAAGTATATTAAAATATTATTTTAATATAAAATATAAGTATATTAAAATATTATTTTAATATAAAATATAAGTATATTAAAATATTATTTTTAATAAAAAATCTTAGCAAAATATAAGTATATTAAAATATTATTTTAATAAAAATATAAGCAAAATATAAGTATATTAAAATATTATTTTAATATAAAATATAAACAAAATATAAGTATATTAAAATATTATTTAAAAAAAAAATATAAAAGCAATACTTACGAAATTTTCTACGAATTTCAAAATAAAAAATGAAAATATTTATTTTTTAATTTTTTTATGTTGCATAAAAATGATGAGAGTTATTATTAACAAAATGAATCATCATGTTTATCCGATTTAAATTATTAAAAAGTCAAAAGAAGATGAAATTTCATGCATAACATTAAAAATCAAAACTTTAAAATTATACGTCAAAGTTCAAGCACAATATACTCGAAGCACAATATATTTAAAATTTTAGTTTAACACTTCGACCGGTTTTTAATTTATGCAATAGTTGAGCAGCAATAATAATTAAATTTTTACTTTAATTAATCTGAAAATGTCTGCATATTTTATTTGCATATGCCCTTTATAACTGTATGTCTCGTGTCATATCCATTACGGCATTATTTTTCTCTTTATAACTCAGTCAGTTTTTCGGAAAAACTAATATAAATATAAACTATGTAAATCTAAGAATAGTGAAAAATGGGTTATATTTACATTTGTATAGATGCTTTTTAATGTTTTTTTTTTTAAGTGTTTCCTTAATTTGTTTGTCACAAGCTTGCAAAAATCAAAAAATATGCAAAAAGCAATATGCAAAAATCATCAAATTTGTTTTTGGAAAAAAATAGCTCTATTTATCATTCATGATGATCACAATAAAAAATATTTTTTAACAATTATGAAATCTTTAATAGTTGAGCTAAGCGATTAATAATAAGGGAATTTATATTATATGGAATAATATTTATTTGGTAAATAATTCGTATACTCAATTAAACAGATAATAAATTAAATTTTTAACAACAGTTAAAAAGTCTTGAATAATTCAATTAATTCAGAAATAATGTTTAAATTTAGGCTTGTAAGAACTAAGATTGAATTATATTTACCATAACGAATTATAACTATATGGTAAATAACTTAGTATACTTTAACAAATGATAAATTAACAATTAGGGGAATCTTGAAATTTTCCTTTTTTAAAAAAATGTTGAAAAGGGCAAAATAGATTTTAATGTATGTGATATTAATTAGCGATAATTTAAAAAAATAAATTATTAAAATTGCTTTTTCAAAACATAGCGTTCAATTTATAAATGACTTTGAACTTTCTTTTCTTTATTACCCCAAACACTTTTATATTTTTTTTATTGCTTTCTCAAAAATTAGAATCCATATTAAATATCCACACTAAAGAATGCATGCTGAAAATATTTGTTAAAATACGAAAAAAAAAAAATCAAGTGAAATTTTTTCAATTCCTTCTATTAGCTCACACTTTCCCTATATATATCTTGTTCACATTTTCAATCGTTCATATATACTTTCTATCCATCCACTCAAGTTCAAATAAATTTTTTAAACTGGTAGTGGATGACACAGATGTTAATACAGTTTTTCAAATATTAATTCAATCCTTAAATTTAATTCGTTCATTTTAGTTTCTTTTAGATTTAAGTTGCAGGTATCTCTACCATAGATGGAAGTATTTAGATAAACTTAAAAATGAATGAAAATTATTTATAAAGGACTTTCTGCAATAGAGTGAAAAAAGTAGGAATTGTCTTTAAAAAAAAAATTTTTTTTATATTACTTGTTTTCTACAAGACAAATATTTTACGTTTGCTTTAAAATTTAGTAAAAATTATCGCACTGCTTTTTTAAAGACTTTTAAAGCATTTATTTTACAGAAAGCAAAGTAAAATGAAATTATTGGACCTTAAAATATAAATTTTTCTTTGAAATATGGAAAAATTAATATGACACTACTATATTAAATTCCGTTTGCAAAAAGCTAACTTCGTCACTCAAATATTTTTTTGATTAGAAAAAATTTTTAATATTCTTTAACTTGTATATTCTGATGTTTTTAGTATTCTATTTCGTGTTCTACTCGTTGTTTGTTTTAAAATTTCATTAATATCAAATGATTTTGTGCATTACAATTGCTGTTATAAGTAGAAAAATAAAAAAGAAACCTTAAAATAAAATTAAAAAAATATATTTTGATTTAAATATATGTTTTAATATATTAAAAATGTTTACTTATTAATTTTAAATAAATTTAAATACATTATAATGTTTGTGAATAGCTATTCACCTCACAATAATTTTTTCCATTTATTTATCCAAATCAAATCGGTTAAAATAATTGGTAAAAACAACTTACAAAAATCAAATAATTTCATTTCAATTTCCGAATAGTAATAAAAAAAAACTATTTTTTAATCAATATTAAAACCAATGTTTTCCCAATGAAATAAAGGAAATTATTGTTATTTGTAATAATTTATGCACCACACTATTAATTGATATTATAAAGAAAAAAATTTTAAAACCATCACAATTTAATAAACGATAAATTTTGTGTATTTTATATAAGAATATTTAGATTGCATGTTTTATTTTATTGCTTATTAATTTCAATCCTGATAAATGAATTTAACAATCTTTTGGAAAACTAGTTAATGCGTTATATGTAGATATTAAAAAGTTTACGTTAAAAAACTACTGCCGTTATATAGTTGCTTATTTAATTTTAAAATTTAACTTAAGAAATATTCATGTACAAAGTAATTATGTAAGGTTATATCTTCTTGTAATTTATTCAGATTTTCAATGATACGTTTATGAATTTGAATGGTTTGGTTTGTCGCTCTACGGCCATCTTGTGCACAACTTTAGGCTAAACAGACCGAGACCTACAGTTTAAAGTGGATTCCGAACCACTCACAAACATCCCTGCCACCGCCAGGAATCGAACCTGGAATCTGTGGTGCCAAAGGACAGAGCGCTAGCCAATTAGCCATCAGGCCGATATGAATTTGAATGATAAATGAGATGTAAAAAAAGCATTAAATGTATAATTTGCATTTAATAACTAAACTTAAGTTTCAATGATAAAATAAAAAAAAATCCATAGCATTTTTAATAGTGCATTTTTATTGAGGCTTAATAATAATTATTTATAAATTAGCTTTCTTAGCTAGAGAAACATCTCGTGTAATTTTTAATAATACAAAAATTTTTATGAAAAACACATGAAGTAATATTCTTACGATTGACAAATTAAAATGCTAAAATATCTTTACATTCTAAAAAGAAATTTTAAGTAATTGATTTGAAAATATTTAATCAAATTTCGTCCAAAAAATGACTAAATAGTGTTGATTTTAAGAATGTTGTTCTTAAAAAATGTCAAAGTTTTTAATAAAAACAAATAAAATTAGCTAAGAAAGCTAATTTATAAATAATTATTATTAAGCCTCAAAAATGCACTATAAAAAATGCTATGGATTTTTTTTTTTTTTTATCATTGAAACTTAAGTTTAGTTATTAAATGCAAAATTATACATTTAATGCTTTTTTTACATCTCATTTATCATTCAAATTCATAAACAGATCATTGAAAATCTGAATAAATTACAAGAAAATATTATCTTACATAATTACTTTGTACATGAATATTTCTTAAGTTAAATTTTAAATTTAAATAAGCAGCAATCTAACGGCAGCAGTTTTAGCTTAAACTTTACTAATAAAAAGTTCAAGATAAAACTCAATGTCTTGAAGTTTTTAATAAAACAAAATAAAATGGTTTTATTAATAGAAAAGTTCAAGATAAAACTGAATATCTTCAAGTTTTAAATAAAAACAAATAAAATGGTTTTATTAATAGAAAATTCTAGATAAAACTCAATGTCTTCAAGTTTTTAATAACAAATAAAATGGTTTTATTAATAGAAAAGTTCAAGAAAAACTCAATGTCTTCAAGTTTTTAATAAAAGCAAATAAAATGGTTTTATTTGTTGTATAATTAGAATTAACAGAAAAGTTCTACATAAAAATAGAAATAGAAAGTTCATTATAAAAGAATAATAGAAAAGATTATATATAAAATATTAATAGAAAAGTTATTAATAGAAAAGTTCAATTATTAATAGCAAAGTTCAAGGTAAAACTCAATGTCTTCAAGTTTTTTAATAACAACAAATAAAATGGTTTTTATTAATAGATAAGTGTTTTTCATCAAATTTTAAGTTTAAAAAAAGAGAACTCACCAATTAGACTCACAACAAAGAGATGTGTCTTCCGGAAAACACTGAATAGTTCAGTGGGCGAATTTAATCAGTACTGAAAGGTCAGTGGATCGACTGACGCAGGAATCTCCCACCGTAGGCTGGTTTTCTTAGATGGAAAATTTCGAAGTCTAGAGCGTAGGCAGGTCATGAACTAAAATAGTCGCAGGCAGAATCGATGTGGATATGCAAAAACAAGCGGTCTCGTAGAAGAAAATAATGGCAGAAGAAACAAGAAACGGAGGAGTCTTTCCCAATTTTCCGAAATGGGGCTCTGATCTAGAGGACACATCCACTGAGTCGATAGAGGTCGCGCATGCGCGGTATTGACCGGTCTAAAGGGGAAAAATTTTACAGGTTATGGGGATATTTCGACTACCTGAGCGTGGGTTTGAGGGAACATCTGACGTTCATCCACAGGGATGGTCTAATTCAGGGATGGGCAAACTAATGCCCGCGGGTCAACTCTGGCCCTCGGAAAGTTCTATCTGGCCCGCGGATAGAATTTTTAATTTGCCGGTCCGAGGCAAATTAAAATAAATATATATTTATATATCCATCTCCTTTTCTACTTTGATTAAATATTACTTTTTTTCTTCCTTTTTTTTTTTCAAAGGACATGATCTTTTTACTTTCTCTATTTTTTGTTCTACGAAACATAAATCGACGGAAATACCAAGCACAGACAGCTTTCAATCGGTAAAGCGTTAAAAGGGGGAAGTTCTTTGTTAGTTATAGCTGTAGATTGGTGCCAACAAGCGTTATCTTTTCTCTGAAGCAGACATATGGGAATCCAATATAGGTGAATAAGACCTAACATGGGGCAGACTGCCCATTTTAAGCCCAGCTATCGTCTTTTCTTTGGCGCGAGTTCTAATTTTATCGATTGCGTATGGAAAGATTGCGGACATATAGCATCATTGTGAACAGTGATGAAATTATTAAAAGTGCTTGTGCTTGTTTGGGTTATTCGTAAAATATTTCGATTCCAAAATGACAACTAAAAAATTAATGTTGATTTAGAGTGATGATGAATGGACCTGGAAATATTTTTTTACAGTTGTAAAAGATAAACCAGCGTGTCTCATCGCAAATTCATTCATGTCATTAACATATTTAAATTGCCATTTAAATAAGCCAGGGATGAGTAAACTTTTTCGGTAGCGGGCCAAAAATCGAAAAAAAAAAAAAGAAGTTTGGCTGGCTTTTTTATATTGCAACTTGTCTAGAATAATTTCTATATTTTAAAAGTGTTTTTTTTTTTTTCGCAGTGAAGACGCGCTAGTGCAGGGGTCTCCAAACTTTCCTGCCGTAGAGCCATACTACTTACTCCAGTTAGTACCAAGGGCCAAAACCGTTTTAATTTTTCTGCCATTATCTATAATTTCTAGACTAGTTGATTTAGCTTTTCCGTTCCTGAGGGATTTTCAGGATAAAAATCATATGTTTGATTCAGGATATACACATTTCTAACATTGATATACATACATATGCGATACTCTTTACCCCAACATAACTACCGAGGGTAGCCGCGGGATGTTCACTAGTTTATAAAATTAATGGGATTCGTTTGAATTACTTGTTAGTTGTTATGCTTAAGTTACATTTTCCGCGTATTATGCTTATCATTAAGCTTTACCTATCAAGTCAATAAAACCGAGTTATTATCATTTTTTATCCAACTTATTACAGCAACAATAAACCATTCGCTGTCACGGGCCGGATTGACGACACCGGTGGGCCGGATTTAGCCCGCGGGCCGTAGTTTGGAGATCCCTGCGCTAGTGGAACTGATGACATTTCATGACGTTTAAAATTGCAATACTTAATTTTTTTTTTTATACATCTAAGTGCATTTCTACATTAATGAAATAGTAATTCTTTTACGTATTTCTTTATAACATATCTGAAACGTTCCATCATAGTAAATATATTGAAACCCTGTAATCGTCGTTAATTAAATTAGACAAGTTCTGTCTTCAGTGATAGATGGCGTGGCAAGCGCTGACGTAGTAACTGATAGTTGCTACGAGGCCGAAAGGGTGAAAACGATGTAAGTTTGTTTACAACAAGAGCAGTGGTTCTTAGAAGGAAAATGTATAGTAGATATCGAAGTTTATTGTTATTTTGTGTGTGTGGTTGTCTGAAAGTAGACAAAATAGAAAACGCAAGCCCACAAATTTCAGAAGCGGGATGAAGAAATGTGCTCAATTTAATCAATGTGCAACTGCGAACAATTTAAGAAGGTTTTTTTCTTCTTATTTCCAATGGCAGGACACAAAAAGTAATAAAAGAAAAACAACACAAGGGACATAAAAAAAAAAAACAACGAGAATCGAAAGAAATCACATAGTGACATGTTTAGCCCATAAGAGTCCTAGCCTCCCAGTAACACAGTAGAGGAAACAAGTGCAGGGCAGACAGGAAGGTGAGATGAATCCATGTCCTCTCCAAGACCAGAGCATGCATTTTGGGCTTGCAAATATTTTCATACGAAAAAGATGATTGGCCATACAATCGTGGCCAGTCAGGAGTCTGAAAAGGGCAACAGCTTTAAACCTGGGCTGATCAGGGATGTTCAAAATAAAGTTAAACCAGGTTTTAGATGAGTTGCCTTCAAGTAGATTATGAGATAGAGTGTTACGAAAAAGTCTTGGATCATCAGTTTCATCGAGTGAAAAGAGATGTCTTAACAAAAGGTTTGGGTGATGGTTGTTCCTTTTTTGGCAAGAGAATTCGTCTTCTCATTATCCAAGATCACACAATGGCCTGGGATCCACTGCAAAAAAACGATATCCTTGCCTTTTGAGTCACGTTGGGAGGAAGGAGGTTGGGTTGAGTAGGGAGGAATTGATTGCCAAAAGTGCGTTTAAGAAGGTATGTGACATGAAATTTCTGTATAGAAACTACGCCTTGATTATTTTTTAAATTTTTGTGTGAAATTTTATTAAAGAGCTTATTTGATTTTTTTAATGTCATGAATTGTTAAGGAACATTGAATTAGTGTGCAAAACAATGGCATTTCTTGCAAAAAGCAAAAGAGGCGGATTAAATTTTTTTTTTTTTAGCAGAAGAATTAAATGTAAAAATTACTCAATAACGCAGTTGTTGTCAAAATTAAGGTAAAAGAGTCAGAGTTAATCACGAATTATGAGGAAGAATTCAGGTCTGATTTATTAAGAGCGATAATTGCTACAAGAATAGAAAAGGTGCGCGAATTAGAAAGACAATTCAAATTAGAAAATTAAGAATAGGAAGAAGTAATGTATCAAGCGAAAATAAAAACCAAAAAGAAGTTTCTAGTAATTGTAATCTAATAATGCGACGATATGAAATGAGGGATTGGCACATTAATTTTCACCTATTATATTTTCACTTTATTTCGTTTAGATTTAAGTCCTGAGCATAGGGTTAGTCATTTGGTTAATTTGTTATCCTATAACAGGGAGGTTCAAACTTTTTCTGTCGCGGGTCAAAAATCGAAAAAAAAAAAAAAAAAGTATGGTGGGCCAAGAAAAATTTTTCTAAAATTTTCAAAACAATATACAGGTATTACAATTTAAATACGTCAATGAGATGAATGAAGATGCGATTTCATTTTTAAAAGTTCCTTATAGTGAGGTTCGAAGTGAAACGTACTGATTCTAAGGAACGAGGCTAAATGCTCATCTGTCAGTCTACTTCTGAAATAATTCTTTCTAAGGTTCATAGTGGAAAACACTTGTTCACATATATAAGATGAAGCAAACATAGCACAAAAGAAAAAGCCGCTGACTGGAGGTTAAAATGGGCAGTCCGCCACATGTGAGGTTTAATTCCCCTATATTGGATTCCCATATGTCTGCTCCCCGAGAAAAAGATAACGCTTGTCGGCGCTAATCTACAGCTGTAACTAACAAAGAACTTCCGCTTTTAACACTTTACCCATTGAAAGCTGTCTGTGCTTGCTATTCCGTCGATTAATGTTTTGTAGAACAAAAATAGAGAAAATAAAAAGATCATCAGTCCTTTGAAAAAAAGGAAGAACAATAAATATTTAATCAAATTAAAAAAGAAGATGGCTATATAATATATAAATATATATTTCTTTTAATTTGCCTCTGACCAGCAAATTAAAATTCTATCCGCGGCAGGATAGAAAATTCCGGCGGGCTGAGTTGGCCCCGGGCGTTAGTTTGCCCATCCCTGCTCTATGAGATTAACCAAATTACTATATCACGATAATTTTCAAATGAATATGGGCACATTAAGGATTTACTATTAAAAAAACTTTAATTAAGCCGAGATAAATTCCGACAAAAGTTTTTTTTACCATGCCAATCTACCCAAAAATACACGCAGCGATTTTGCATGCGAATTACTTTTTGATGAAGGCATACGCATTACTAATGCGAAGGATTTTGATAGTCTTAGAGAGTTTTAAAGTTCCCGTTGGAAAAAAAAAAAAAAAGAAAAGTTCTAAAAAAAAAAAAAAAAAAAAAAAAAAAAAAGGAAAGTTCCCGTTGTAATAAAAGAATATTTTGTGGAGGAAAATAGTTAAACCATCAAAAACGGCGGATTAACTAACCAATATCAAATTATGGGAACTCCAAAAACCGGAAATCAAAATACGTATATACTATGAAAAAAATATGATTTTAAGACTAGATCTAAATTACTGTTGAATGAAGGTTACGACAGAACAACAAATCCTATTTTCAGTAACGGACGATTTGCAACCGGAAGTAACAATAATAGAACGGCGGCTTTCAATGCAAAGATGCCTTCATTCGCAACGATAATAGGCATTTTGCTAGAGCAGGGGTCTCCAAACTTTCCAGCCTTAGGACCATGCTGTTTACCCCAGTAAGTACCAAAGGCCAAAACGGTTTTAATTTTTCTGCCATTATCTATCATTTCTAGACTAGTTGCCGAGTACGGGCTCTGAGCGGGCAGGTTTATGTTTGATTCAGGATATATACATTCCAAACATCGATACGCATACATATGCAATACTCTTTACCCCAACATAACTACCGAGGGTAACCGCGGGATGTTCACTAGTTTATAATGTTAATGGGATTCGTTTGAATTACTTGTTAGTTGTTATGCATAAGTTACATTTTCCGCGTATTATGCTTATCATTAAGCTTTACCTAGCAAGTCAATAAAACCGAGTTATTATCATTCTGTGTTTTCTTATCCAACTTATTACAGGAACAATACGCTATTCGCTGTTGCGGGCCGGATGGATGACACTGGCGGGCCGGACTTGGCCCGCGTGCCGTAGTTTGGAGACCCCTGCGCTAGAGCATGTCCAAGACAAAATAATAATAATTAAATAAATTTGATGAAATTAGAGAGCAGGCGTTGGTGAACGGAATGAAGGTGTCGAAGAGCGATCGCAGCTTGGTGACGACTAGCGAGGGCGGAATGAGTAAGACATTAAAATAATTGCTCTGATTAACAGGCGTCCGCTGGTATACAGGTATCATGGTATATCATGTGGAAAGTACAAAATACAATTACATTCAGAAAGCAATGAAAAACTTCATCAACGGCTTTGGTTTACCAGATCGAATCATCAGTGACAGGGGTTTCAGTTACGCTTCACAAGGTTTAGAGAAATTTTGTTTATGTTTGATTCAGGATATATACATTCCAAACATCGATACGCATACATATGCAATACTCTTTACCCCAACATAACTACCGAGGGTAACCGCGGATGTTCACTAGTTTATAATGTTAATGGGATTCATTTCAATTACTTGTTAATTGTTATGCTTAAGTTAAATTTTCTGCGTATTATGCTTGTCAAAAACCGAGTTTTCAACCCTGTTTTAGACAATGAACTTAGCGGTTCTGAACTAATACGTATCCAAAGCATATCTGTACAAAGACAATTTTAAATGGAAAATGTTAACAAACTAATTGAATATAAGTGATTTGATTCAATTGTAACTCTTTTTTTTTACATTGAATTTACTAGTTTTATTTATTATTTATTGATTCTTATGTTGCTACTGATTCATATAAGTGATTTGATTTAACCCAGGGATGTGCAAACTTTTTTCGGTCGCGGGCCAAAAATCGAAAAAAAAAAAAAAAAAGTTTGGCGGGCCAAGATAAATTTTTCTAAAATTTTAAAAACAGTATAAAAGTATTACAATTTAAATATGTTATTTAGATGAATGAAATTGCGATTTCATTTTTAAAAGTTCCTTATAGTGATCTTCGAAGTTCTAAGGAACGAGGTTAAATGTTCATCTGTCAGTCTTCTTCTGAAATAATCCTTTCTAAGGTTCATAGTTCAGAACACTTGTTCACATATATAAGATGAAGAAAACATAGCACTGATTTTCTGGGCGTGAGATATTCAATTTAGGAAACTTACTTTCGATAATGATTTGTAAAACTCTAACTTTGGCATATTTAGAAACAACTGCTTGAGGTGATTGTTAGATTGCAACTCAATTCATTCAACCTGTAAATCTGACCTCACTGTTTCACAATTTACGTTGAAAAGTATGGTAAAAATATCCAATTCTGTTTGAATGGCACTGAAATCTTGAAATCTGCGTTCGAACTCAAAATGCAGTTTTTTCAAGCTATCTTCATAATTCTTAAGCTTCTCTTCATTTACGGAGGGTATGAATTTAACCCTGGGAAATGACATAAAAAAATAATAATATTAAAAATAATAATTTTTTAATAAAAAAAATAATATTTAATCTAAGTAGAAAAGGAGATGGATGTATAATAATATATAAATATATATTTCTTTTAATTTGCCTCGTACCGGCAAATTAAAATTCTAGAAAGAACCTTCTGGCGGGCCGTAGTTTGCCCATCCCTGGCCTAAAGTGTGCAAAAAATGACTGCAAAGGGACAAACCAAACCATGAATTTCGCGGCGTTTTCTTGCATCATTCAGTGAAATTCCAAAATAGTTTAAATAAGTTAACCACTGGGAAGTGTGAATGAGCGCTCGCTGTTCATGGAAACAGTTTCGAAGCGCAGAAACAGTAGAGGCCCGTCATTCAAACGCCAGTCCTGGTCAGTTGCCAGGACGAGAAATGTCCAATACAACGCAAGATTCGCTCCCTCGAGACCCTTCCCGCAGAATCTCGTTCCGAGGGTCACCGTTTCCAGAGGACCACCCGAGAGAGATGCAGTTTTCTGCTCGCATGGGAACATCCTCGTCGATTTATGACAAAAAAAGGGAATCATTCAATTTCTTCTATTAGCTCACACTCTCCCTCTCCCTCTATATATCTTGTTCACATTTTCAATCGTTCATCAAATACTTTCTATTCATCCACTCAAGTTCAAATACACTTCTTTTGAACTTGTGGTGGAAACATAGGAAACATTATTATATCATAGGAAACATTATTACAGATACGCATGCGCAATTTCCTATGAACATGCGCGCTAGGGAGAAAAAGCTAACGGACGTTCAAAATACGGTATGCAAAAACTCTCTATTAATTCCTTAATTAAATTTAATTAATTCAATTTTCATCGCTATTGAACAAGGTTTCTTTTTTTCTTTATATGCATTAAAATGCAGACATAATCCTCTCAAAATAAGAACTAGACATTTCTTTAAGTGATTCAATTTACGGCACTTGATCGCAGCTCCCACTTTGCATTCAATTAATGAACCGGCATCAATAGTCAGAGATTTACGAAACATGCGCATGCGTAATGATTGAACAAAGACTTGACCAAAAACATTTGTAAAGTATATTTATTTCAACTGTTCCTTCAAAATGTATGACAAAATTAAAAAAATTAAATAAAAAAAAAAAAAAAACAGATCATGCTGAAAAATCTTCCCAAAATAGTTGAAACACAATTTCCTTATCAAAATATTTTTTTTCAGATTAAAACGACTTTTCTCCTTTCATTCCCACTGAAATTTCTCCGGTCGGCGTTCTCCTCCCTCCCCCCGCACGCGGCCCCTTCTAGGAATTCGTTGATTTCGGCCCTACACTCCTCCGTAGGTTCCTCGGGCACCGAACACCGAGCGGACGACATGTCTTTGGGCACGCACAACTGAAAGAAAACATGAATATTCAGTTTTTTTTTTATCAGTTACACACACACATATATGTATATACACAGTCCAGTCACATTAATGTGACCACTTGTCAAAAGCCAGAACAATCACCTTTGGCAGAGCGGACCGATTGCAATTCGATCAAGGTAATTAACGATTGAAATGCTTTCTGGTGCCCTAGGACATCTTTTATATACACTCCACTGCAATGTGCTGCCTTTTGTGATGGGTTATTTCACGATGACGTCGAAAGCAGGTGGTGGGCACATTAATGTGACTGGACATATACAGGGTGATTCGACTGCCGTGGGAACAAACTTTAAGGAGTGGTGCAGCTCAGTAAAACACACATTTTTTACATAGAAATGCAGGGTCGAAAATGGCGCGTAGAGGAACGAACGCACTTTCCAGCGACTTCACAATACGCCAAGTGACAACCTTCTACTACTACTACCATTACACCACACCACATCACTGTGCCTAGAGCTGAGTTGCCCCTATACAGTTTGGGAATGATGTGGGTGAGAAGAAGTCTGATTGGGCTCTGTGGCTTAAAGTGGATTCCGAACCACTACAAACATCAATGGGCACCGCCGGGATTCGAACCCGATACCTGTGGTACCGAGAGCCAGAGCGCTAGCCACCCGGCCATCAGACACCCTTCGCATGACGAGTTGCAAATCTCTGTTTTCATTCGCGCATCTCCAGCCGAATGTGCTGCTCGATCATCCGCTGAGGCCAGTCGCTGTGGGCGGCCGCCATTTTGAGCATTTGTGGTGAGCATTCAATCAAGGGATCATTTTGAAACGATGTTTTACTTCGTGTGTCTCCTTGTGCCTTCAGCGACATCATTCCCAAACTGTATAGGGCAACTACGGCGCGCGGGCCAACAGTTGGTTCCGGACAGTTGAAAAACGGCAGTCGAACTGTAAGCATCGCTCGAATCACTCGTTGCTGTTTTAAGTGCAACATGCTTGGATTATTTTAGTATTTTGTTATTTTATTAAAGCTAATGTTATTAAAGTAGTATGGATTAATTTATACCATCATCATGTATATTTAATTTCGTCATTACTACAACATTGCATATTTATTGTCGTCAAATGTTATTTTTTCTAAATCGTTTTTTTTTTTTCTTCTTTTCTTTTCTTAATTATGTGTTCCTTGCAGCAATTGAAGATGAGACAAGGTGAAGTTAAATTCTTTGTTGAAATTGTAAAAAAAAAAAAAAAAAAAAAAAAAAATGTTATTTTCAATTTATCAATTATTCAATTTATGATCATTGTATAAAGGAATTTTATTTTTAATTATGGGTTCATAAATTTCGTTTCGAATTCTTTTACATCCTTCTGCGTGTGAGTGAGACGAAATAAAAAATAAATTACAATATTGTTAGTATATTAGTTATGCATTTATTTAAATAACTTGTTGCATAACAGTAACATATCTTGTTGCTCGTATATTTTCAACATAATACACAGTCCAGCCACATGAATGTGACCACCACCTACTTTGGACGTCAACGTGAAATAACCCATCACAAAAGGCAGCACATTGCAGTGAAGTGTATATATAAAGGATGTTCTAGGGCATCGGAAAGCATTTCAATCGTTAATTACCTTGATCGAATTGCAATCGGTCCGCTCTGCCGAAGGTGGTTATTCTGGCTTTTTGACAGGTGGTCACATTAATGTGACTGGACTGTGTATATATTTGCTCGTATATTTGCATTGTTAACTTAATATCTTACCTTGCTGCAATTGCATAATATGTAACAATTTGTGAATCTAATTCTTCCAGCGTCTCGCTTTTCAAGAAAATTGTTTTGACTTAATTCTTACAAAAATACATAAATCGTTTTTTAAAGTAATAAATGTAATTACTGTAATATTATAATATTTATAAGTTATATGCTATATTTAAATTATGTTTAAATTTTTTAAAAAATCTTGTTCATTATGTAGTATTCAAAAACTTTTTAAATGCTTACTTCAAGATCTTCTTCCTCGCAATTTTTGAACCAAATTTCTTTATTTTTCTTCATTTCTATAAGGAAAGAAAATAATTTGAGAACACTGTTAAGCAAAGATTGGTGAAATGATTCATCAATTTTAGTGAATCTTTATTTACAATTATTTTTTCCTGTAACAGATTTTTTTCATCAAAATAGACGACTCGAGAACAAATTTATTTATTGTTGAACGTAAATATAATTGAACTTAATTTTTTAATACGCTTTTATTACCTGTATATTTGTTTGTTTGTAACTGACTCTTTGGGCTCAATTTTGCCTTACTTTAAGCGATCAGATTTCATTTAAACGCTGTAGACTTGATAAGTTTATAAGTTTATTTTGATAAGTTTATTATCTCATCATGATTAGGATCGCCAGGGTGAGTGATTTTATTTTTTAACTTGTGAAGAGCAGTTTAACCCATTTAGACTGAAAGTACCTAAGACATTCGAACCTACGTGGGACAGCTGCACAATGGATAACACGCATGACTACGGATCGGGAGATTCCCTGTTCGAATCCTGGCTGGCTCGACCTATTCGCATTTAACCTTGTTTTACTCACAATTAAATTATTGTAAGAACTGTAGTTCCAGTCCTCCGTACCGGGACCTCGTTTAAATATTACAGTTTAAAAACACGCTTTTAGAGTGAATCAAACTAAAAAGTAAAAAATAATTGTTAATGACTGACGAGAAAATGAATGCCACTGTTCTAAAAGCGTGGGGTGCTTTATATGACATTTTAGAACTAACTCTGCATCTCGGAATGAAACTAGTGAAAAATTATAACGATTGATATGAAGCACCCCACGCGTTTAGAACAGTGACATTCATTTTCTCGTCAGTTATTTCATTCTCATGTTAAAAATTATTTTTTACTTTCTAGTTTGATTCACTCTAAAAGTGTTTAGTTTTTTTTAAACTATAATTTATAACATGAATATTTGACAAAATAAAGTTTTGACATAAAAAAGTTTTAAAATATTCAAAATATAGCAGATTTTTATATGAAAATATAAAAATAAAATTTTTTTCCTTTGATTATCGAAGTAAATGAAAAAAATTCCATTTAAAAAGTAACCATATAACCAAAATCAATTAAACTTCACAATTCATAGTTCCCTAGAATTTGTAAATACAATACAAATAAACTTAACATTAAATTCTTTTTTAATAGAGCTTTTACTGTTTTTAAAGACACTTTCTTACTTTTTTTTTTCAATGTAAATGAAATACTTTTCATACTCAACTAGGTATTTACTTGAAATAGTATAATGTGATTTATATTATTAAAATAAGATTTAATTAAAATTATAAATATAGAATTTATTCTGGAGTTTGGCTATAAATAGTTAGTACTTTATAGTACAATTTAAAAACTTATTAATTTCCTGCAGGACAATATACACTGACTAATAATTTCATGTGGGATTGCATTTTTTTTAATACTTCAAATTTTTGAATTCTTAGTTTTACACTGTATGAAAAAATTGTGAAATCGAGGCATTGATAACACTTGAAATAAACCACTTTTATCAATGATGTAATAGTGATGTATCAATGGCGTATCTTTGATGACGTATCAATGGTGCATCTTTTATAATGATGTATCAATGTTATTTATTAAAAATGCACTATTTTTTTCTGAGAATTTCACAAAGTTTAGGAAGCGAAAAACTGGGTAAAAGCATGGCAGTTTTTCAGTTGAATTTTCTTCTATCGTTTCATTAAAATGCAAATTTAAATTATTATTAGTTACCAAGTTACTGTTTATTTACATTATGCATATAAAATCCACATAAATCAATGACTTACATTTATTCTTTTCCAAAATATTAGTCAATAACAGCATGCTTTTTTTTTATTAAAGAAAAAAATGTATTTCTAGATATTCCATTTTGCACTAATTAAAGAATTTCAGAATAACATTTTGCTCACTTTCGAATGATTCTAATTATTTTGTTATTTATTGTTATATAACTAAACTGCTAGTTATAAGTTTTAGCATGTCATTCAATTCCTTCTATTAGCTCACACTCTCCCTATATATATCTTGTTCACATTTTCAATCGTTCATGAAATATTTTTTCATTCATCCACTCGAGTTCAAATACGTTTTTTTTTAAACTTTTAGTGGATGAGACTGGACGTTAATACAGTTTTTTCAAATATTAATTCATTCATTAAATTTAATTAATTAATTTTATTTTCTTCAGATTTAATTTGCATATATCTACCAATAGTTAGCGCCAGATAAACTTAAAAAATGAATGAAAATTATTTAGAAAGGACTTTCTGTTATAGAGTGAAAAAAAGTAGAAATTGACTTTAAAAAATTTTTTTATATATTACTTGTTTTACCTCTAAGTGTTATAGCGTATCCTCTATTAAAAGCTTCGCAGGATTTAAAAAGTGGAAATGGATTTTTTTTTCTTGTAACCTTTAAAACTTGGTTTTTTTTCTGACTTCTTTTCGAGATGCAGAATTTCTTGTAGAATTTTTCCCACTTCCATTTTTTTCTTGCTTCTAAGCTCACCGCGCACAAAAGCAATGCAAATGCTGCGACCAATGTGAATTTCATGTCTGAAATTAACTGCTTCCAATTCGAAGTGATTGAAAAAGGTCTTTTGAAGTGTATGCAATGCTTTTATGACTTCATGTTCAGAGGACTTTCAATGGAACGCCAGTTTAACCGACAGCTTTCTGCGGTACTGTTTCACGTGGGTAAGAGCTAAATTGCGTGATGGTGTAGTTCCTTCTGTGCTCTTTGTCGAGTTTTTTCCTGTGTTCTTTTGTCCAACACATAATTGTCTTCAAATGTTCGTTTTTGATTATTTACACATATGTGAAACGGAATTCATGTGACTGAAAAAGATAAAAGAAATCTCAAATGTTCTTTTGTGAGAGATCACGGATGGAAATATCACCCGCATTATCCACCATGTTTCCTCTAGAGCAGGGGTCTCCAAACTTCGGCCCGCGGGCCAGATATGGCCCGCCAGTGTCATCCATCCGGCCAGCGACAGCGAATAGCTTATTGTTGCTGTAATAAGTTGATAAAAAATGATAATAACTCGGTTTTATTGACTTGCTAGGTAAGTTTAATGACAAACACAATACGCAGAAAATTTAACTTATGCATAACAACTAATACATAATTGAAAGGAATCCCACTAGCATTGTAAACTAGTGAACCTCCCGGGGTTACCCTCGGTAGTTGTAACTACCTATTTCCGCTTTTAACCACTAGATGTCGTCAAGTGTCACGGTCGTATCGATACACACAATAGTAATTGAAGCAGCGAATTTAGCAAGCGTATGCTCGCTCAAAGAGCGTACTCGGCGATTGGTCTAGAAATTATAGATAATGGCAGAAAAATTAAAACGGTTTTGGCCCTTGCTACTTACTGAAGTAAACAGCATGGCCCTAAGGCTGGAAAGTTTGGAGGCCCCCTGCTCTATAGATTTAAATATATATATATAAAGTAAAATTAAAGCCGTTTTTTTTTAAATGTTAACAAAAAAATCCGTTTTTCCCATGATGTAGTCATAATAGGTTTATTAATTTTTTATTTTTTTAACAAATTTTAGAAATAAATTAGAAAAGGATAAATTTTGAATATTTGCACAAAAGAGATATTACACGTTCTTTGTGATTTAAAAAAAAAACATCTCTGATTTAAACGCATATTTCTTAACTTTGTGAAAGGTTTTTTTCAAGTAATTAAAATAAGTTTTTAAAATATTCTGTATTAGTTAGACTCAGTATAAAAATTATTTCAAATGAGGACATAATTAAACAACAGAAAATTGTTTATTATAGTGCAAAAATAAACATTTTTATTAATGCGTGTGATTCCTATAAACTTACCTGGTTGTGTTCAAATTTTATACAAAAACATTTTTAAAATATTACTACGAAAATTTATCATTAAAAATATTTAAATTGAAATCAGAATTTGAAAAAAAAAAAAAACCTGTTGTAAATTTTAATGAATAGAAAATTTTTAAATGGCTGCTTTTAGATAAGTAAAACTTAATTCTAGTAAAAGCCACAATTGAATTCCATGCAAAACGGGAAATAGTCGAAATAATTATGTTTAAATCTTTAAGAAATGTTATTTTTTCCTAAATGAACTTTAAAAATTGTTGCAAAGAAAACTAAATTTTAACAATAACCAATAAAATAATGAACATGAAAATAATGAACAAAAAAATAATGAACATGATCAAGCTTCAATTCAATAAAAAAAAAAAAAAAAAGTGGACATTTAAATATTAGGAAAGTATTTTACTCACAGCTCTCTGCTTTATTTCACACTAGAAAAATCAAGCCTGGATTCAAGATTCCTATCTGATTTTATTTTTGCTCTATTCATCTTTTGCCCATTTTAAAATTTAGATCAATAAAGTTCGTGGGCTTGTTAAAGATGGTATATTAAAGTCTGTGTGGACCAACACACCTGTTTGGACAAAGGTCTGAATGCAAAAAGGAAACTCCTTCGCCATGTCGTTGTTCAAGTGGTTAGTCTAATTCAGGTGGTCTCCAAACTTTCCAGCCTTAAGGCCATACTGCAGTAAGTACCAAGGGTAAGTTAATTTTTCTGCCATTATCTATAATTTCTAGACCAGTCGCCGAGTACGAGCTCTGAGCGAGCATGTACCTGCTAATTACAAAATATTGTCAGTGAAAAATCACAATTACACAAAACTCATTAGTATTTTTATTAAAGCGGATACCCCGCGGTTTCATTCGCGTTAATTTAATTTTGCCGTTCCTGGGAGATTTTCAGGATAAAAATCATATGTTTGATTCAGGATATATACATTCCTAGCATCGATATACATACATATGCGATACTCTTTACCCCAACATAACTACAGAGGGTAACCGCGGGATGCTCACCAGTTTATAATGTTAGTGGGATTCATTTCAATTACTTGTTAATTGTTATGCTTAAGTTAAATTTTCTGCGTATTATGCTTGTCAAAAACCGAGTTTTTATCATCTTGTGTTTTATAATCCAACTTATTACAGCAACAATACGCTATTCGCTGTCGCCGGCCGGATTGATGACACTGGCGGGCCCGGATTTGGTTCGTGGGCCGTAGTTTAGAGACTCCTGGTCTAATCGATGCGTCATGCATTCTTCTCTGTGTGTTGTCTCAGTTGGGAGTGCTTGAAGCTGTCAAAAAATGTCTCGACGAACTTGCTGTCCTGTTGCTATTCGGCTGCGTACTGTTGCTAAATAAAGCTCGGCTAAATAAAGTTTCCACACACCGTTCGTTATTTCTATTCCGCTATTTTTGGCGGCATACATAATAACAACAGTACAAACAACATAAAGAACAACAGAACGAAGAGCAACAGTATAATGGTATAATCGAATAAAAATATATAACCGAACATCACATAGCAACGGTATAGGGTCCGATAGCAGCAGTACAACTTGGCAGATTTCCCAGACTATTGAATTTGTTAATGATTCCTAAAATAGAAGTCCTCGAAGTTCCAGATCTACTAATCAACATGTTGCCCTCCTGAGCCAGCGTGTCAAAGACGCCCTTGATAACAACCACGTCCTGACAGCAGTTTTTATTGACCTCAAGTCGGCTTATGACAATGTATGGAGGGAGTACCTTCTACTGAAACTGTCAAAACTAGTATTAGAGCAAATCTTTCAGAGTCAGGTATGGCAGCTCAAAAAAATTTGTAGATCGATCATATTATGGTCTAAAAAGTCCATCTTTTCCTCCAAGATCAGCAAAATCTTGATCGCACCTTTTCATCATATTCAGATTTACATTCTTTCTTAACTCAGGCTCTCCTTAACAACAAAAAACTTCATGAAACCTATAACAGTCAAAATCTCCCGTGGTGGAACACTCGCTGCAATAATCTTTTAAGACAGAAACGCAAATTATTACATCAAGCTCGATCTCAACTTTCTCAAGATTTATGAATTTCATATAAGAAAATTTCTGCCAAACTTCGTCACTACATCTCAGATCTTAAGAAACAATATTGGGATTTCGTGTGTT
Organism: Caerostris extrusa; assembly: GCA_021605095.1. Lineage (NCBI taxonomy): Eukaryota > Metazoa > Arthropoda > Arachnida > Araneae > Araneidae > Caerostris > Caerostris extrusa. The sequence goes on from BPLR01007694.1 coordinate 26,494, forward strand.
CCTCTACCGGATATAACGGCAAAATTTATAAAATCATTAAAGCTATTCATAATAGAAACAATATTCTGGTTAGCAATAAAATTTTTCATTCAAATAATTTCGTTATTTCAGACCCGACTCAGCAAGCTAATTTATTAGCTACTCAGTTTAATAAAATCTTCGACCATCAGTTTATTCCATTTGATCTTTCTGACGATTGCAATTGCAATAGACCAATTACATTTAACGAGCTAAAAGATGCTATCCGCGCTGCTCCTAATACTTCACCTGGCAGTGACAGTATTCCTGCAAAACTTATTGAAATTCTTCCTGATTCTTATCTTTTCATCTGCTTAATATCTTCAATGATATTTGTTTAACTGGTGATGTTCCTCGGGAATGGTTAACAGCTAAAATTATTCCTATCCTTAAACCTGGAAAAGATAGCGCTTCCCCTACCTCCTTTCGCCCTATTGCATTGACTTCTACTATTAGTAAAATCTTTGAACGTATTGTTCTCAAAAGAATCATTCACTTCCCAGTTCATGATAAATTCCACCCCAACCATTCAGTATTTATTCCTTTCAAAGATTGTATGTATTCATTATCATTACTTCATCATAAAATAATTGACGCTAAAAACGTCAAAATTTTTGTATTTTTCTTAAGTTGGATATTTCTGCCACATATGACTTAATTTGGAGAGATGGCCTTATCTATAAAATTTTACAGGTTGGCATAAAGGGAACTGCTGCTAGATGGATAAACAATTTCATTAATAACAGGAATTTTTATGTCAATTGGAGAAACTCTGATTCTATGAAATTGTTTTCCACTCGTGGTGTACAGCAGGGGAGTGTTCTCAGTGCTTTTCTCTTTACCATTTATATGAGAGATATTTACGAGATCATTCCTGAACATACGGAATGCTTATTGTATGCTGATGATATTTTCTTTTTAGCAGCGATCATTCTTTGGAAAAAGTCCTTCATAACCTTCAAACAACACTTCATAAAATAATCCAATGGTGTGAAACGTGGAAATTTACCCTTCAACCAGAAAAGTGCGAAGCGGTTAACTTTTCCAATAAAAAACAGCAACCAGCTCAATATCTGCATATTTATAATATCCGCATCCCTTGGAAACAACATACACGTATTTTAGGTATCATATTCTCTTATAACCTCACTTTTAAACAACATTTCCAGTATCTTAAAAGGAAAGTTATTAAAAAAATTAAATGCTCTTAAAGCAATTGCTGCTAATTCCTGGGGTTGTCGATCCTATCATTTAATTCAAATTACAAATACCACTATTCGTAGCTTACTGGAATATGGAGCTCCGATTTTTATCTCATCTAGCCATAGTGACTTCCAAATACTTAGCTTTTTATATCATATGGATTTGCGTATTGCAGCAGGTCTTCCAAGGTGGACACCGATTCCATTTTATTTAAAGAAACTGGTCAACTTTCATTGTTTCAGAGGTTGCATATGCTTGCAGAGCGCATTTTTATCAAACACATTCCTTTTGATTCCTCGTCTCCACTCACCATTTATCTTAGATCGAGTAATAAAACTCCAAGGTTAAACCGTCCCATTTCATTACAATGCTTTTTTTGCTTATCTCTTAGACAATTTAGACATCCAGCCTTCTAATTTAATTCCTAATTTTCCGTCAGTTAGCGTAAATTCGAAAGTCACTTTTCATCTCGGCGATTTACCTTTTCAAACCAAACAGTTACATCATCATATCATCAAACTTCTCTTTGAACAATACAAAAGTGAATATTGGAAAGATAGAATCATTTTATCCTCCGACGTCTATAAGACAGAACTTAAACATTCCGTTAATTCCTCTTCACAAGATTTTATGGACAGATTTCAAATTATAATAGTATTTTGAGATTCTTTTAACTCTTTCTCTTATGTTCTTTCTGCTCATAAATATATTATTCTCACAGATAGTCTATCCGTTCTTCTGGCTTTACAGAATTATAACATACATTCTAATCGTATCATTCAGTTTCAGGGTAATAAAATTCAAGATCTTAGCAATAGTATTTTATCCATTGAATTCATCTGTCCCCAGGACATGTTGGTATTACGGAAAATGAACTAGCTGACTCCCTCGCGAAATACGCAGCAGATTCAATAATTTTTCATTGGATATCACCGGAAGATCTTATCTTTCAACTAAAAAAGAAAGCACAACTTAAAGCAACAGAACAATGGAAGGGTAGCAAATATGCTCAGGAACACATGCACTTGAATAATATTAAATCTACACACAGACTTTTTCTTAATAATCGAAGGGAAGATGCTCTTATTTCCAGGTTCCGCACAAAAACATATCCTTGCAAAGCAAAAACTCTACAGATTTGGCCTAACCTCATCTCCATTATGTTCGATCTGCAAAACTCCAGAAACGGTGGAACACATTTTGTTCCAATGCAAAAAATATGAAATTCCCTGAAACAAACTCCAAAATGCTTTTGGTTATAAAGTTCTCTCATACTCATGGCTATTCGATATGTCTGAAGATGCTTATTATTAAACAACAGTAATTCTACAATTCCTACGAAAAGTCTCGTAACTCCGTCTTCTATAGGGTGCCCCATATTGGTTTTCTCGTGTTATCTGAATTTCACTTTTCGTTTCAAGTACAAGTAGTACTTCATGCGTTCTAAATCATCGTTTAAATGCTAAAATTTTTGATCGTTTGATCAGTATTTTATCCATTAATTTCATGTCCAAATATACTTCTTTTATTGTTATTCTTTTGATTGTTAGAAAGTGTCGACAACGTTTATGGTATTTCAGAAGGAATTTTGGACTCTTAAAATTTCGAAGTGATTTCAGTGTTTTCGTATTTTTCAATGATTTTGGAATTTTAAATTTTGGAATGTATTTTAAGGAGGTCTTATTTACACTTCTGCAAATTTGGTTGACAATAAAAACATTCGGATAATTTGAGATAAAGCAGCGTCAGCGAGCATACATCTCAAAGAGCAAAGGCAAGTCAATTATTTTTATGTTCGTAATTAGATGTTTTAAATATAAAATTTTGTAAATATTAGTGTTATAAAAAAGAAAGAGTAAAGAAGAATGTTGTGATAATACTTTTCACATTAATTGAGCTTTCTTTAACTATACTTAATTTTCTCTAATCTGGTAAGCAACGGGGAATCACAAATTTCTTTCCAGTTTTCTTATAATGATAGTTATTAAAAAATCCGCTTTTACAATGTTGCGATCTAGTCGATCAATATTTTCATCTATTCATTTCTTCTTTATATTTATTCTAATTGCTTATTTATTTCCATATGGCATCCTGAAATACCGTTCAATAATTTTTTTCTTTCAACATCATATTTCAGTTTTAGCATGGGATATGTCACATTTGTAAGACTATCGTGGATTAATGAAGTTTGGATTTTATAGTAAATTTATTATACTTTTCAGTGTCTCTTATTTTTATTAATATTCGGATAAATTTAGATTAAGCGGAATAGCAGACAAACCTCAAAATCCCCAGTGAAGCTAAATACAGATTAAGTATATTTGAATTTGCGGATAATTTAATTTCAGTTTTTACATTAGGATAACCTTATATGTGTTATTTTCTAGAATATTAGTTGTTTAAAGAGAGTGATACCTTTCTGAGGTGCCATCACTAAGTGTCGATTTTGTTCTTTGATTTTACCATTTTTGAGATTAATAAAATTTATTTTAGAAAAATAAAATAACTGAATTTTCTGCTCTTTTTATCATGAAAGTTTTGATTATAAAATGCTAGATTTGCTATAAAGAATATGCTTTTTATTTTAGCATTAGTTTTCACTCATAATTGTATTTAATTTGTACAATTTACATGCATATTTAAGAGGAATTTTTGTTAGAAATATATAAAAAATATATCTCAAAATATATGTATGTGTATGTTAAAGAGCTAAAAACTCTACAAAAATTGATTTACATGAATTTATTCTTTTGATTCAACACAAAGTTAAATTTTTATAATAATTTATTTTCATTGTAGTTAAAAAGGATTTTTTGTGGCGTGCAGAGAGAAGACAAAGTTTAAAGAAATGTCCCAATTGCAAAGTGTAGATAAAGGCAAGTCTTTTGTTTGCAGTGCATGCAATAAATCGTTTTCTCGAAAATATCATTTAAAAACTCATTTGATTTTTCACTCTGGAACAAAGTCTCATCTCTGCAATGTTTGTAACAAAGCATTTTTTACGAGAAGCAATTTGAAGAAACATCTGCTTATTCATGCAGGACTCAAAAAACATGTTTGTGAAGTATGTAGCCGATCTTTCATTAACAGATGTGATTTGAAGATCCACATGCTTACGCATTCAAAAGAAAAACCCAACAAATGTACTGTGTGTGGAAAGGCCTATGCTCGCAAAAGCAGTTTGAAACAGCATTTGAGGACACACACGAATGAAAAGCCCTACTTGTGTGAATTATGCAATGCAGCATTTTCTTGTAAAAGTGTTTTGAAAAGACATTCCCGTGTCCATACAGGAGAAAAACCATACGTTTGTGAAGTGTGTCAAAGAGGATTTTCTGAAAAAGGACATTTAATGAGTCATTTTTTGTCCACACCAAATTAAAGGCCCATGTATGCAAGATATGTAAAAAAGGATTTTCTCGGAAAGAATATCTATTGCGTCACTCACTCATTCATGAAAGAGAAAAATGTCTAAATCCTAATACATCTCACAAAGCTAGTACTGTAAATTCTTTTGTTTTGAAGGAATATACCCTCCTGCATGATACAAAGAATCCACAGAATACCGAAAAGGATTAAGAGCCATTATTGAAAGCTGTGCTTATATAATTGTATACTTTTCAATTTTTATTCATCAATTATTTTTTGAAATTTGTTTCGGCATATCCTGATTATTTTGCAAATATTTCTTGTTTTGTTAGGTATTTTAACTTTAGATTTCTAGACTTCTTCACAGAATATTGTTTTAACAATTACTTGTAGTTAATATTTTTAGAATCGTAATTGTGTCTTTATATTTTGTACAATGATATTATATTCTATTCAATTTATGTACAATGATATTAGAATTATTTTAGAAAATATAGTACGAATGGCTTGAGCATTGACAGATGACATTGATTGATTGATGATTTTTTTTTTTTAAGTATTATACAGATTTAGAATATTTTTCATCAGCATTAGAAAAATAATTTTTTAAAATATTCAATGTTTGCAAAACTGTAATTTTTGTGTTTTAGTGATTAATTATATAATTTTTCATTTTATTTTTATTGATGGAAGTTAATAACAGATGAATTCACAAATATTTTATTTTGTTGAGAAACTTTATTACTTTAAGCACTAGCAGATATGAACTGATGTTGCCCGACTACAGAAAATATTTATTTTGGGAAATTTTAATAATAAGATAGTTTGAGGAAATACCAAATAAAAAACAAAAAATTATATTGACCTTCCAAAAAGCATAAAATGCAAACGAGCATTTTAATAATATACAGAATATATTACCAAAAAAGCACATTTGTTGAACAAAAAACTCTACAGTTAGGAGTTTCGTTTGTTATTTTACAGTTCAGTAATGGAGCAAAAGGTCTACTATCCATTTTAAAAACTCCACGTCATTATACAACTCAATGTTGCTACAACTTTTTTTTAATTATAACTGTTTAGATTTTGAATAAGTGATAATTTAATAGCATTTTCTTATATTTTTATTAATAATCACCTGTAAAGATAATGATAATTTTTTTGTAGAAAATTTTGCCAGACACTTAATGATCAGTAACCATCCTTCATTATCAGTAATTCTTTGGATCTGAAATGTAAAATAATATATTTTCTTTATAAAATTTGTCTGAAAAGATTTCAATCTATCAAAATTGTGTATGAAAATATTCTGTAGAAAATTAGTCCATTAAAATTTCTGAAAGCCAGATAGAAAAAAAAATGAAATTTATTAATATAAGGTTTGGGTAATATATTTTATGTCATTATCAAATAATTTTCTTTGATTCTTTTCTGTCATTTGCTGTATTACTTAAGAAATCATTCAGGCTTTAGTTACCACAAATGAATTTTTAACCAAAAAATTGTTAAATATTATATCCTACATTTTTGTTAGGTTTGTATTTAAAAATTAATACATAAACTTTTATTTACTTTTGAATTAATCTGATGATTGATAATATTTTATAGTTTACTGAATGGCTGATGAATTGAATACTCAATCAGTGAAAAGATTTTTTTTTTTTTTTCTGTTTTACCAGTATTCACAATTTTTGACATGTTATATATCTGTTGATTTAATTGACATCCAGGTAATATATTTATGTATGGTATTTGTTACATTGTATTATTGAAATTTTATTATTTATGAGTTTGTTATATGCATTATTACTTTTGAATATTTAGAAAATAAATTTTCATTACATATTTATTCAATGCATATTCAATATTTTACACAAAACTAAATGACATGATTGGCGAATTTGTTCTTTAAGATTGTAAATTTCTTGGCTGTCATTATTTTTATTCTGATAAAAAAGGTTACATTGTAAATAATATAGTTATTTTTCATCATTTTGTTTATTTATTAATTGAAAAACATAATATGATCTGCATTGATATTTTTAAGACATTTCGTATCTCATCGTATAATTCATGCACATACATAAGTTTTCTTTTTTGTATAAAATTACTTAAATTAATTTATAAGAAAGCTTTTATTTTTTCTGGATACTGTATTAATTTTCTCTAAATTTAATATTCCATGCAAATTTTTGCAAATTGATATGTAAATTTTCTTTTGAAAATAAACACAAACCTTAAAATTGTCTTTTCACTCTTATTTTTCATTCCTAACTAATATTTTTCAGATAATAAATAAAACAACATAATTAAAGAAGGATTTGTTGGTATAAACTATGTTCAATTTTTACCATGTACAAATGATAAAAATATGAAATTAATTTCTTGCTAACATAATAGTACGTAAAAACTTAAGTTTTTTTTTTTCCCTTGAACAGTTACTATTCTAATTTAAATATATTTTACTTTAATTTACCTGTTATTGTTATATATAAATAAGAAAAATTGTAGGTTTATAATTCTATTGCACCAATAAAGTAAAACAAAAAGTACTAAACCTTCACCTTGAATAAATGGTATTAAATTTTCTTTTTTCCCTATGAATTCTTCAGAAAAATTTATTTATTTAGCAATTTTTATGGTTCATTAATTTCTTAAGTTTTGAAAATAAATAACTTGAAAAACAATGAGTTATAAAATGTGATTTCATTAAAATCTATAATGATAGATAAGAAAATCATTTATTCTTCATAAATTCTTATTTTGAAGTTTATGATATTTTTATTTATCAATTTAATAATATATTTAAAGCTTATACAACAGTTAGATTTTTTTTTTTTATAGCATTTTCAGCACTATCTCTTCTTTAAAATATCTATGAAGCTCTTCAGAAAAAAATTTTAATGAAGAAAATACTGTCATGCAAATTTAAAAAAAAAAAAAAATGCTTTGTTATTAAAATAAGTTGAAATTTTTTTTATTTGGTATCATCATCATCATTGGCGCAACAGCCCCTGGCAGTTAACGCCATCTGCCTACTGGCAGATTTCAAACAAGAGATGTCTTCTTTTTTATGGGGTAGGGTTGTCAGCCCTATACCCAATGCTCTACTGTCATGTTAGACTGGGACCTACAGTTTAAAGTGGATTTCAAACCACTACAAACATCCATGGCACTGCCAAGACTCAAACCCAAAACCTGTGGTACCGAACGCCAGATATATTTGGTATATGTATTTTAATTATAAACATCACAAATCTACACATTTTTGATTAATTGAGTGATAAAATAATAATTATTATTAAAATTAGCTCATATTATTTAAATTTTTTAACAATTAAAGCTGCCAAATTTTTATTTTTGCTTTTTCAGCAATTAATTAACAAATTTTTGCATAATTTCCTTTTAATGTTTTTAAAAAATTATTATTATTTTTTAATGTACTATTTAATTTATTTTATATTTTGTTTAATGCAATTAAGTATATTTTTTACTTCTATGTTCAGATCTATGTTTTCGTAGTTAGACAAATTTTAGTAAGAAAAAAAGATTAAATTTGTTTTTAAATTTATTTGAATTATTATAAAATCTCTATTATTATTATTTTTATATTTTACATTATTTTCAAGATCTTATCTTAATAATATCAAATTGTTTCACATTTTTAGATTTAAAACAACATAAAAGTAATACATTTTAAAATGCGATTTCATTAAGAAAAATATAATGATTGCAAAGGAATTTATTTATTCTTAATAAGATTAGTAAAGTAACAAAAATCAAATTTTTAAATTTTTGTTTGTAGTAAATTTTACAAATGTTTTATGATTTTTATTACATTATGTATATTATAGCTGTACTAGCAGGCTATCAAAACAGATAAATATTTTGCATATTATGTTTATTGTATTAATGTAGTAAATTTATTTGCAACAAAGTTTTAAAAACAAAACAATTGTTATTTTTTTTTAATTGTGCCAAAATTTGTTATGTTCTTTGAAATAGCTAGTAAATTCCAATCTACCTTATGTAAAATAAATGGATCAACACTTTATCACCAATAATAGGGAATACTGAATCATTTTACTTGCAAATAACATTCTGTTTAGGCTGAGAAACATTTATTTTAAATGCTATAAAAAAACCTAGAAAAAAATTTCTTTAAATATCTATAATTACTGTTTTGTATTTTAAGCTTTCTTATATATAATATAAATTTAGGGGCCTGATGCCGAGTGACTAGCGCTCGGTATCAAAGGTTTCGGGTTCGAGTCCCAGCAGTGCCATGGATGTTTGTAGTGGTTTGAATCCACTTTAAACCATAGGTCCCAAATAATTAAATCATTCTTGTTGTAAGAAAGATATTATTTCATTTAAATACTTTTCCAAATAATATTTGCATTTGTCAATTGTATTCGTTTATTTTTATGAAAAATTCTTCAATGCATTATTTAAAGTAGTATTTCTGAAATATTTGCAAATAATTTTTTAAATTACATATAATGTATGTAAATTGACAAAATGTATATACAGTATATATACTTTGAAAATATGAATTTTGTTTTCAATTTTAATTTATACAGAAATATTAAATCTAAATCAGGCAACATTACTAGTCAAATTTACTATTGTTATTACCCGAATAGGCATCATAAGGCAAAAATGTTAAATATTTCTTATTTTTGCTTTGTATTTAAGTAATAACAAATATTTAAAATAATATATATAATATCAAATATACACAATTTTATTCTTTTTCAGTATTGTATAACTCCCCTTCCTGTTATCTAGGAGGTTATGTTCCTTCAAAACAGAAGTTGAAGAAACACTTCTTTTTATGAATGAGCTGATGAGGCATTAAATTTGCTTTTGAGGAAAATCTTCTCTGACACACTTCACACTCATGCAAGTTTTTCTTTGGTATGGACACTGTAATGCATTTTCAAATCACTTGCAGAAGAAAAGGCTGCATTGCACATTTCACATGAATACGACTTTTCTTTTGTGTGGGTCCTAAAATGTTATCCCCAACTACCTTGAATGGCAAAGGCCGCACATAGTGTGGTTGTTAGACTTTTCTTTTGAGTGAGTAAGCATGTGGGTTGGAAGATTATTTTTTCGAACAAAGGACCTGCTGCATACTTCATAAGCATGTGATTTAAGTTCTATATGAATCAGCAAATGTCTCTTTAAATTGCTTTTCAGAAATATATATATATAAAATTTTGCAAAGATGAGTCTGTGTTCCAGAATGGAAAAGCAAATGAGTTTTTAAATTAGAGTTCCAAAAAACGATTTATTGCATACATTGCAAACAAAAGACTTGTCACCTTCTACACTTCACTCTTCAGACATCTTATTCTTCTTCCTTTATGGAACAAAAATGTTGTTTTGCTATAATAAAAAATACATTCAGATAATAAATTTACTTTGATGTCGAGTCATTAGAATGAATTTATATAAATTAATTTTCGATTTTTTTTATAGACTTTTTACCTTTTTAAAAATCACACATATATTTTGAGAGATATCTCTTATATGTTCCCTATGAAAATTATTCAGTAATATATAAGTAAATTGTACAAAGTACATACAATCATGGATGAAAATTAATGTTAAGACAATGAAATAAAAAGAACATACTAACCCATTTTTCATTATAAAATTCAGTCATCTTGTCTTTCTAAATGTTTAAGAGAATACTGTAGCATTATGAAATGGTTCTCAATATATCAATGAGGACTGATATATTTAATAATATTGCATGATCTTTTAAAATAAATAGCAAATCATTAAAGTATTCTTTTGCCATTATTGTTTCATATATTTAAAGGAATATTACTAAATTTGAGCTGTTATAATAAAAAAAAAAATTCTACAAATTATATACATATGAGAATATAAATCTGTAGGTTACACATTTGTAAGTAATATTTCACAAAAATGCATTATTTTTCTTCTTACTACATATTTATTAATAAAATTCTAGTTTCTTTTATTAATTTATAATTACTTTTACATGTAGATTCCTTCTCAAGGACATAGATGAAAGGATTTCCTTAATGAGAAACTTTGATTTTCATGGGCTTCCCTCAAGGCAAGTAAATTATCAATAGATTTCACCCCCTGTTGCAAAGTTCTCTGCATCTGCATTCTGTTAATATAAAAATGATACATGAAATTAGAATAACTTCCTTAATAAACAGAAATATGATCAATCTGAAAATAACTCATATATATATACTCATAAAGATTTTAAAAGTTGAAAAAAAAAAAAAAATCTTGAAACCAACACAAGAATGGTACTGTATTTGAAATTTTTTTTAAAACATTTATAAGAATTATGAGAATTTCTTGAAAACTTCAAAAGAGTATTTATTGTAAAAAAATATAAAATGAGGAAAATAAACATAAATTACAAGGATATGCATAAATTTTTAAAAAGAATAGATTCAATATAACATAATCTGATGATATTAAAGAAAAAAATTTGAATATCATCTTCTGACTTAAGAAAAATAAAAATATCTTTTAAAATGTAAGCAAACAAGATTAGAAAAAAAGAAAAAAAAATGAAAACAATAAATTCTTTATTTTACTCTAGCAGACTATCAAAGTTAATTAATTAATTCAAAATTTCACAATAACTTTAAATATTATATTTTTATCAGCAAACAGAGGAGAGAGGAAGTAATTTTTCTGTGGATACAGTGAAATAGGTGACATTTGAAAACTAAAAATAATGTTGACATACTTTTCATACCAACAATATCCTACACTTAAAAAAAAAAAAAAAAAAAATGGTTAGATGGTGATGTTAGAGGATAGATATATACTGTAATATGAGGATAGATATATACTGTAACATGACAGAAAATATACTGTAATCTCATGAAAATAAAAATTGTTACATGTTTGATTTTTTTCTATTTTCTTATTTAATTTATACATTATAAAATGAATTGCTGAAAATTATTTTTTAGCAGTATGCTAATTGAACATAAACAGAAGAACATCAATCTTGAAGTTAATCTGGATTTTATAAAGTAAAATGCCAATTTTCTATTTTAGAAGCAATCACTTTTATGTATTTATTAACAATCAAGAATCGATACAAATAATTCATTAAAAAATATTTTTAAAAAGAACTTTTAGATGTTATAATTTTTAAAGTTTTAGAAAATACAAACAAATCTTGCTAATTTATTTTTATTTTTATATCAGGGATAACTATTTATTTTCTATTACCATTACAGTTGTTAAATATAAAATTTTTGTATTTTGATAATTTATTATTATAACATAGCATTGAGAATTATTTTATGGCAATATTACACTTACTTACTTTTATTACATGGGTGGCCAAGTCAAGTAAATGATTTTATCCAAAATTTGTAGCTGTAAAGTTTCTTCAAAGGCTGAGAATGTAATTTAAGACTTTAAAAAATAACATGATCTGAAAAATTTTCTGGTAATAGTTGTCCATCTATGATATCTCTTGTGACCCTTTACCTGTGTCCCATCCCCCCATATTATTAATATTAAGTGAACGGTGAAGAACATTGTTGCTGGAAAGAAAAAAATTATAACTTATACTTTTTTGTATTTTTTTTTTTTTCTTCATTATCTTTTATATCTTTCTAACCTTAAATAATGATTTAAATCTAGTAAATAAATCTGTTATTTTTTAGTAATAATCTTGCATTATATTAATTAATAATAAGTAAAAACCTTGATTAAGAATTGTCTTATTTTTCTTTCATTTTTATGTAATTAATGCATCATTAAGATTTAGAAACTATTCAAAGGAAAATAGATAATATATTTTCCAATATACAATGCACAAGGTAACTAGCCTCATTTTTTTTAAATAAAAATATGATATTTTTGATATAGTAAATGCCATGTTCTTGTTCTTAATACTGTGAAAACACTCTAATGCACATGCGAATAATTCTATTTCCTTTAAAAATATACTAAATATTTCCACTAAATATTTTCTCAAGTGTCGAAGTCAGTGTTGTAAATTTACTTTCAGGTTAATTTCCTTTCCCTGTTACTATTGTTAATAATAATGTTGCATTAACTTTTATAAATTTTAGTTTCTATTGAACAAATTTGTTTTATTAAATAGACTTGAAAAATAAATAAGTATTCAATAAATATAAGTATGTGATTGAAATTTTGTTAACATAATGCACTAATTAGTTACATGCTCATTAAAAATCATGTCTAATATTGATTTACAACTATTTTGAAAAGAAAACAAAATAAAAATTTTACTCCATATATTTTACATGACAATTGCTACTTTCTGATTAATTTGCAAATATTTTAGAGACATTTTTTTTCAAACAACACACACTGTAAAGGATGCATAACTATTGAAATTTGTAGATAGCATTTAAAAATAAAAACTAGCAATTATGGTTGACAAATAAAAATAATGTATGGAAAAAGTATTAGTATGAAATAAAAATAATGTATGGATATTTATATTTATATTTTCTTCCTACTTAAAAATTATATTTTTTGTATTTAAACAGAGAACTCAGAAATTTTGAATAATTGATTATTCAATTTAAAATAATACTTAACTTTGATAAAAATTATGAATTGAATACACCACCAAGGAAAAAAATTCAATTTGTATTAAGTTTTTAAGAAATAAAAACTTTTAAAATGCATCAATTACACATAAAAAATATAATGTTTATTATTTTCATACTTGACATACAACATTCAAATAATTTTTTAATTCAATTTTATCTTTTATTTTATAAATTTCAACTATTTTTTATTAAAAAATATTTAGAAGAATTAAATAAATTAATAATAAGTATTCAAATAAGAATTATTTTATGGCAATAAAATAATTCTCAATTGAATGACTGATTGGTGTTGGCTGTATCAGTAATTTACATTGCTTATTGAAAATATGAAGCTTTATTCTTAAATTGCAATGACAGATTCCTTAAAATTCAAATAAAATTACAGTAATGTTTGCGAGTAAAATGATTTAGTATGTCATTATTATAGTGGTCTTTTGAGATTAATAGCTAATCTAATTTTTTTTATTTGATAGATTTTGGGTTTATTAATAATTTTAAAGATAACATAAATGAGTATTAAAAATTTTATTACAAATTATATTTTTTTTCAATGATTTGAGGCAAACAAATCTAGAAAATTAATACAATACAAATAGTGTACATAATTAGTTATCTGCTTTGACAACTTCTCAATGCAGTTTAAAATATATAATCCAATTAAAATTAAAAAAACACATGTGAAATCTATTATAAAAGTAAATGCAATTTAAATTTACTTTTTGGCAGACTAATTACCAAATTAAGTTTTAAAGAAATACAAATATCGTTTTTTCTAAAAGAGATTCCTTTTAATTATAAATTGTCATATATATGAAAATATTCTGATATTATTAAGAAAAAATCATGAGTACATAACAAGAATATTTTTTAAAAAATTGCAATTTTATAAAAAATGAAACAAAATTAAAATAGACTACTTTTTTCTTTTATAAATCTATTTGTATTCGGAATATTTTGCATAAATTATTAAGCTGATCTAATAAAAACTGTGAAATGTTTTTAATTTCTGTTTTTAAAGGGAAAATAAAAGAATTCTAAATTGTATTAAAAAAAATCAAAAAATAGATAGAAATATCCATAACATTAATAAAAATGTATCCAATGATGCAAAGAGTAAAAAAAGAAAATGTGTATGTATTGAAACTATTTAAATATTTGTAACTTAATTTCATTGATAACGTACTTTTGCATTTCAATTATATTTATTGATTTATATAGTTGAAATTTAATCCATTTATTAAGAATTATGCTGATATGTGATGTTTATATGTAAAATACATATAAAAAATTTAATTAATTTTGTGCAGTTTTTACAAAAATATATATATATTATATAGTTTCTAGTTTGCCAGCTGCATTAGAGAAAAAAAAAAAAAAATTACATAGTTTCTTAAACTTACAAAAATTTCTAGGAGAACTTCATTTCTCTTCTTTTATAAAAATAATTGAAAAGAGAAAATGTTAACAGAATCTAAACATTGTAGACGCTTTAAGTATATTTAATTGTTCAGTAAAAATCATGATTGAAATAAATGACAATTTCACTATTAAATATTTGCTTATTTTATTAAGAATTATTGATTTAAAAATTTAAATAAATCATATTATTTAATCAGAAATTAAATAAATTTTGAACAATAAATTATTTCCTTTTTGCATTTATAGTTTTTAATTTGTAGTATAATTCATTGTTTAAGTTTGCTTTTAATCCAAAACATTCTAACCTGAAGACTAACTATAGAACTTTAGAAAATGTTAAATTAACTAAATTTTCTTAAGAATAAAAAAAAAAAAAAGAATTTAATAACATTTATTTAATGATAAGATTTCATATATTTTGTTTTGCTTGATTTAAATAATAAATTCCTCAAATTTTCATTTTCATATCACAAAGTGACTCTTAACATATGTAAAATACATTAATTGTTTGAAAGATGTATACATTAATTGTTTGAAAAGAGTTTGACAAAAACTTAATTTATATATACTGCACATTATGATGCATTAAATATTCTTATATATGTTATTAGATTTTATTTATAATTTGAAAATTTTTAACAGTAAAGGTTAATGATACAAGAAAAAAGAATTTTTAGGAATGTCTAGAAATGACAATATTAATCTCTGTGTTTATTGTAAAGAAAATTTTCATGCCTTTTCACAAACCTTCTTCCACATTGAAAGACCATGGAATATTAAATTTAGAGAAAATATTTTCAATAAAAATACAACATCCATGAAATAAAAAGTTATTTAAAAATTTACTTTTAAATAATTTTTTATAAAAATAAAAACTCTGCATGAACATGAATTATATATTATGGAATATAAAATTATCAACATTGAAATACTGATTACATAAACTTTATCCATAAATCAAACAGATATAAATGACAGTGCTAAAGATTATCTATATTAAATTTTGTATATTAAAAAAAAAATTGCACTGAGTACTCCAAATAGCCAAATCATTAGCCATTAGGACAACCTTGGCTACTTTTTTTTTTTTTTTTTAAATGTTTAGCATAATCTTGTTTTCAATCCAATTTTCTTTAAAATGTTTTATCACATTCTGCACAGATAAATTTACTAATTAAGCAATATTCAAAATCGATTTATCATTATTTTGAAGAAAAATGTTTTGTTTTTTTTTTTTTTTTTATTTTTTTTTTTTTTAAAGTTTCATTGAGCCATTTGAAATTAAAATGCAAAAACACAGATACTTGACTGAATCTCTTGGTGAAAGTCAATATATACAATGAAAAAAAATTCCTCCTGTCCAAATACATGTTACAAAATATATTATATTTTATTATAATACATATACTATTATTTATATTAATACTATACAAATATTTTTATTTTGATCAAAATAATTGAACCATGTTGCTTCTAATATTTATTTAATATACAAGGCTATCTTTATATAATTCAGGGATTCTTTGTGGGAGGTTATACTTTTTAATCAATTCCTATTAAAGCTGAAATCAAAGATAATTAAGGCATGTCCAATATAATGAACATTAGACCTTGGCCTTGTAAACATGTGTAATACTAATAAATAAATAATGATTTCCATTCATGCAAATAAGGTTTTTTTTTTTTTTTAAATAAATTTGAAAATTTATTAACTATTTGCAAAACAAAATGTTAAATATATACATAATGAATCAATAAATCAATTTGCATGTCTTATAAATATAACTAATTTAAAAAATTAGTAGGAAAATTTCTTTGATATTTTATACTTGCAGCCGGATGTTATAAATGAAAAGAACATAAAAAAAAAAGAGCATAATATTTATAATCCCTAAATTACTACTAAAAAGTCCCACAATAATATTCTACCATTTGTGTTATAAAAAAAAACAATGTAATGATTACATGAAAGTTATAATTGCAATAATTTGTATAGTTTCTTCTTATTTCATATTGTTATAAAAAATCTTTAACCTGGGAAAACCAGATAATTTTTTATTTTTGTATGGGACATATTTCTAACGATTAATCGGTTTTTTTATTTTTTTTTTTTATTTATTTATTTATTTTTTTTTTTATTTTTGCTCATTCAAATTTTGGTCTTCCTATTCTTTGTTAACAAGAAAATCTTCATTAACATATGAAAATCTTCATCATAGAATTGAGAGATTTCTACAAAATGTTTATTTTTTGTTGTTGTTACCGTGTCCATGGATTTAAAATATTATTATTATCGATATATCACAAACCGAGGAAAAAGGTTGCCAGGGTCTCGGAAGGTTGGACTTCTACCTGTTGGTCCGCGGGAGGTATTTTATTTCCCTCCTACCACCCATCGGAGGCAAAATGGAGATTGTTTATTTTTTGATAGCTTGAAAGGAAAATTATATAAACAAATTAATTTTATCAAAAATAAATCAAATCAGATAAAAAGCATCAAATTATAATTCATATTTGTTTTATCTCAATATCTATTTACTAAATCATCGTCATCATAACTGGCTCGACAGCCCGTTGTGGGCCTTGGCCTTCTTTAAAAGATCCAGCCAGGCTGTTCTCTTGGCAGTGGACCGCCAGTTTTTGGTCTTAATAATATTAAAATCAGAGTCTAAACAGTCGACCCATCTCTTTTTTCGGTCTTCCCCTCGGTCGCTGTCCAAAAGGGGTTACATTGAAAACCCTCAAAGCAGCTCTATTACTTTCCATTCTCATAACAAGACCGGGCCCATCTCATTCTGTGCAGTTTAATAAATTTTAGAATGTGAATATCTCTAAAAGTTTGTAAAGTTCAAAATTGTATCTTCTTCGCCAATTTTTCGAAACAGTTTTTTTTTTTTTTTTTTACAGGGCAGAGTTGTTAACCCTGCGCCCAACCCCAACCAGGCGGGCCAGGTCCAGTTTAGTCGCCTCTTACGACGCGCAAGGACTACGTTGGGACAATTCTTTCTCACCACACGGGTGACTAATAAATCACCAACAATTAAAAATATGTGCATTATGCATAACTGATAGAAATGAAAAATTTAATATTTTAATTACACTGGCAATTAGTTTTTCAGTAACTATAATTTATTTATTTTTTTAATTTAATTCTTATAACTTTTTATAATGGCACAATCTTGGGTGGTTTTGCACTTTGCAAAGGACGAGGCGCTTTGCAGAAACGGGCAACCACTGTTCACTTTTTCCCTCATTCCTCATTCTCTCCCGCAACTCCTCATTCTTTCCCACAATTCAATGCGTCTAGTATTAGTAAACAAATATTATTTACGTCTGATATAGTTCGGTGTAATTCGTTGCAATTGTTTTGATTAATTCAATAAATGATTAATAATTTTACTTTATTGATTTGTAGTTTTTTTTATTGCTTAAAATATTAGTCAATTTATGAATTATTGCGATAGCAGTTTATATAAAATATATATATATTTTGCCTGAGCTTTGTAAAAATACTTACTAGTTTTAATTATTTTTTCGATCTTGAACAGTCTAAAATTTTTATAAACAGATGTTCTAAATATTTCATAATAAATTAAATTTATTTAATTCATTTTCTTTTCAGAAATATGATGATAATATTGATGTATATAATAGGTTTGTGTGCTAATAAAAATGATAATTATCATACTAAGGACATGTATGTTCTTAATAATCAAATAAATAAACAAAAAAAAAATTGATAACTTACATTTTGCATTACATGCATATCCATACGTAATTATACATGTGATGTTTCACCCATCAAGGTACAGAACCAAATGAACGATCTTAATTAATTATTCCCTAGCGCCAATTGAAACTGACTTTGCCGAAACGGGGCAACCAGAGTCCACTTTTCCCATGATTTACGTCACTTTGATGTCACCATGACGTCAGTTTCAATTGGCGCTAAGGAATAATTAATTAAGATCGTTCATTTGGTTCTGTACCTTTGATGGGTGAAACATCACATGTATAATTACGTTGCTATGGATATGCATGTAATGCAAAATGTAAGTTAATAAATTTTTTTAATGTTTATTGTATTTGATTATTAAGAATATACATGTCCTTTAGTATGATAATTAATATAATTTTTTATAATATTTGTATAAACAAAGAAAGAGCATCTTCCAATTTAGGCTTAAAATTAATTTTGCTATATACTTTTGTAAAAGTTTATTGTTTTTTGATTATTAAGATTGATATTGTTTTTGATTAATGATTGCTCTTGTTATATTACTTAATATGATTTTTGTATTTTCTATAATAATTATATAAACAAGTTAAACGCTTCTTCATATTTAGGCTTAAAATTATTTAATCTACTTTCTAACTAGGTATATATCTGTATTTATATATTGTAACATTTTATTTGAATTTATGAGGTTAACTTTTGTATGTTTTTTTCTTTTTCTCCTTATTAGACCATGTTTCAGTCATCTAATGATGTGGACAGACAAGCAGTCTATATTCTAGATCCTCCAATAACTATTCCTGCATCTCTAACAATGACTACATTTGCTGCTTTGCATACTAAGAATATAAATATACCGAAAAGAAATTGTGTTGGAGGTGCTCCAGTAAGTATTAAATTTTTAAAATGTGAGGTTTGTAAACGAAGTTATTCTTCAAAATCTTCCTTTTCTAATCATTTAAAGGTTTAAATGTCTTCAACCAGGTAATGATACATATCCTGCTGTAAAAGATGAAATTAACAATACTGTGAGTAATATTAACAATTTCGACATCACTTTTGAGTGCAGAAATTTCTAAAAAAATAATTTATCCCAGAAAATGCTTAAATTGTGTTAAATTTTATAAAAATAAGTCTACCTTTTCTCACCATAAAAAAAAAAATTGTAATGAGAATTGTAATAAGAACTGTGAAGTCCATTTTTTGTGTTTATCCTGAATGCAAAGAAGTTTTTAATAATCTAGGATTGTTAAATAAACATTTAGTTGATGTACATAATATTCTTGAAGTTAAAAAAATTTTCATTTGATTCTATGGCAAATTTCTAAATATGGTTGGAATCACATCATCCACATTTACATTTTTTCCGGAAATTAAATGGTAATTTAGTAAGAGGAAATAAAATTTTTCATTATTATTCTTGCCAATTTTACAATCCATATTATCAGTCAAGGTCAACATTATGTTTTAGAAATAAAAAAGGAGTTATTTCCGCTAGTTTAAATTGTCCTGTTAAAATTAATGTCTGCGAGGAAAAAAGGATTAGTGCCTGCAAACTTATTACCCTATTCATAATCACCATACTGGATTTCATAATACCAAATACCAACGATTCAAAGATAGTATTCGTAATTTAATAAAATCATATATTACTTTCATTTCCTATTGTACAAATACAAAATTTAATTCGAGGCAATGTAGGTTTTTCGTGGTCATCGCTCTTTTGTTCCTTCAAAAGAAGCATTTATATCAAGGAGAAGCATTCGTACATATTATAGAAGGCTCCAAAATTCCGTACGTCCAGAAAATGATTCTCTTTTCAGTTATGTGCAATGTAGAAAGATTAAAGCTGAAGAATATAATCCAATTTTATTATTTAAGCCTCAAAACTCTAAAACTTTGTATAGACCACCTGGCTTGGATGCCTTATTAAATAGTGATAAATCTTTGCCCTTGGCATACAAACCGAAACTCAAAAGGAAATGTTGATAAAACATTCCTATAAGATAATTTACATTGATTCTACCCATGGTACTAACCGTTATGGCTTTTTATCTTCTTTCAATACATATTCAAGATGAATATGGCCAGGGCTATCCAGTAGCACATTTTATTTGTAATTATTTATTATGACACTCTGGTATCTCTATTCAATAGTTTAAAAATGTAGAATTTCAAACCTTAGGGTGTATAATGTCATGACTGATGATGATAATGTCTGCTATACAGCATTTAATTCTGTTTTTGGCCCTAACCTCAATCATTTATTATGTAAATGGCATGTATTTCGTGCATGGAATAGACAACTGGCATGTAAAGTTCATAGTAATGATTTACGTAATATTTTAAGAAAAACTGAAGAAAATTTTAAATGAAAAATGCCACTCAAATTTTAAAACTTTAATTTCAGAATTTATAAATGATACCTCTGTTAAAACTCACACATTTATTCAATATTTTCTAGACAATTATTTTAATAAACTTGAACTTTGGGCAGCTTGTCTTAGGCAATTTCCACATGGTTTTACTGATACCAATAATTACTGCGAAACTTTCCATAATCAGTTAAAATCCGTTTATTTTCAGCGTAAAGTTCAATAGACGCATTGATAACCTGATAGAAACTCTTTTAAACATGGAGAGGGACAGATTTTTAAAATATATGTGTAATATAAACAATAATTTTCCTCTACAAAATAATTCTAGAATAAAATTAAAGCCAGTCATGATAAGGAATTAAAATAGCAGATGGAGATGTTATTCAAATAAATAGTAATTCTTGGGAAGTTAGATCTCAATCTAATAAATTAAAAAGTCTTATACTGTACAGTTAATTAATAAAATTTGTCCTCTTTTAGACCACTGTTACATAAATGCAAAGCACTTAAATGTATACCACTATGTAGTCATCAATATAAATGTAATTGTAAAAGATGTAAATAGTTTTATGTAAACATATTCATAAAATTCATATACTATCTATTAACACAAGAATGCAAACTGTTAGCAATTTCAGTGGTGATAACTTTGTAGAAACACCTAACGATTTTACAACGAACTGTAACAAGAGGTTAGTCGTGTATCTAAAGAAGAGTGTAAACGATTATGTATTAAAATAATGGAATTAATTGAAACCCCAAAAGTGGAAGAATTAATGCTTGACACCGTACTGAGTTCCTAAACACATTGGAATGGAATGAGGGAAGCTGTAAATGTAAAAAACTGATCCATTACGTATTGATCCACATTCGTATGTTCCACCCATAAAAAAATTGAGGCTCAAATACAATTTTTTCAAACATCCAAAAAAAGAAAACATTTCATTTTCTAATTCTAATAAAAGATTACGAGGAAGAGTATCTAATTCAGAAAATATTGATGAACCTAAATTCCAATATAAAACAATCAGATTCAATTTCAGGGAGAACAAATCACGTTTGCATGTTAGTAATAGTGTGTTTTTCAGATTAAAAGAAGATAAATTTTGTAATTCTGACAATACAATATTGAAAATTAATAATTGTACCATTTCATTTTACATGCTAAAATCGCTAGATCCGTATATTACTCTGAGGAAGAGAAACAAATGAAAACAGTGTCGCCAGATTTCAGGAAAGGTTGGCTCTATGATACAATTGTAGATTCTTTTTATTCAAGTTAACTGAAAATTCGACAGATTTTAAAGTTATTGGTTCTTTAGATTCTTATATATTTCAATCTGGGAGAAACATTTTTTAAATTTTTCTTGGATTAATGATGTATTAAAAACTAATTTCTTGTTAATTCCAGTAAATATAAATTGCCATTGGACATTAATTATAGCAGATGTAAAATGTAGAACGTTTGAATATTATGATCCGTTAGGTAATGCTCCAAATGATGCTGTTTGGGTTTTTTACAAAAATGGTGTTTACTTTTAAAAGATATATCAAATTCTAGCAGTCATTGGCAAATAACTTTTCCAAATCATTGTCTTCAAAAGATGATTTTAATTGTGGTGTTTATATCTGTTATTATGCACATCAGAAAATAAATAAATTATCTTTAATGCAGGAATGTAATACTTACTTATTTAGAGAATATATGTATAAAAAATCACAGGAATGTTATAAAAATGCAATAAAATTAAAAGTATCCAAATAATTATAATTCAATAGAAGAGCAAGATATTGAGGTTTTTTTTTTTTTTTTTTTTTTTGTTGTTCGTGATTATGGATCAACTCTGGCGTAGTTCAAGAAGCTGACATCTTTTTTTGTAATAATTTGTATATATGTACTATCTTTAATCTTTTAATATTTTTGTATCTGCACTCATTAAAGCATTTTTAAAAAATAAATATCTAATTGAAATTAATGTGTGTCTGTGTGTTCTTTTATCAGTATATATGAATTTGTTTCAACATACATGTAAAAAAATGATTGATTGACAAATGTTAAATTTGATTTACCATTGGTGTTAATATTATCTTTGCAATAAATTACATTAATATATTACAAAAGAGGATAAATACAATTGAACTACATAATTCATTTAATTTCAAATAAAATAAAAAGTTTTATTGTGATGATAATGAAAAAATTATCTAATGTCTGGAAAGGATTTTAGGTAAATTAAATCCCACATGAAAGAATATGTACAGATAAGAATAAATATATAACTATCCAGTTTAAACTTGATGAATTTATTGCATTAAGTGGCGACAAATAAAATATACTTAATAAATTAGAATATACACTTATTAATAAAGTATATAGTTAAGAAATGCAATTGTTTGACTGAAATAAGATTATATTTTATTTACAAAATATTTTTTCTATGAAGTTGGAAATCAATCAACTTAAAGATTAAAATGTGGGTAGTTTTTTAAAAAAATTCTTTTCTAAATAAAAAATATTTTATTATAGAAAAATGTATTCCATAATTATTAAAATTGCCCATTTTAAGCATTCACCTGTATATTGATTAATAAGATATTTAAAGTAGTTCTTAGTCAATAAAACTTAAATGTAACTCATTTTGAAAATGATTATTACTCTCTGAAATAGATGTGCTTAAGGAATTCATACTATTTCTGTAGGCAGTGATAAATGCAACATTTTTTTTTTCTACCTAAGTTAGTTAAGAGTCTGAGAAGATATTCACATAAAAACCATTAAAAATTTAATACATTCAGAACCATTTCAAAGATGTTAAAAGCATAATTCTGTTACACTTAAATGAAAAATGTGAACTAATCAGAAATTATAAAGAATTTACTTATGCAAGCTGAGATTTTTAGCAGCCATGAATGAATAATTGGAACTGTTATCAAATTTGATTTCTAATAAAAAAAAATGTATTTCAATAAGGGGTATGGCCAGACATTTTTTATTTCCAACGGCAAGAGAAAATGACAAACTCTTACGGGACCAAAACACACACAAGAAAACAATAAAAGAAAAAGACATGATCTTTCTAGAAGACCTCAACATTCTAAGATATTTTTTAGAGGAGTGTGCTTCATATGACCCGATATCTTGTATGGCAGTGCTTGAATCCGAAGCAAAACCACCTTGTTGTGAAGGTGTAGGGGGTGGTGCTGCACAGCCCCACAAATAGCCATTGCGCTTTTCATCGAAGGCGGTTGTTTGTTTCTGACAGGAACATAGAAGAAAAAAAAATTGGAAGAATATATTCCTACTCCGATATTTGGTGAATGTCAGTCAAGGAGCCATCTGTATAAATATGTAACCGTTCGAGAATAGCGGATATGGATGGTTTCAGGGCTAAGATCTTCAAGCTGACTCTTAAGATTTGATTGTGCAAGATTCAGATTAGTAGTTATCTCTCGATACGGTTCAAGAAATTTGCAGTTTCAAAAATCTGAACATTTCCCTCGTCACTTTCAGATCTGCTCTCTAGTCAAAAACCAATTCGTGTTTTCAGATGCCCCTGTTTATTTTCTTATCAATCCCAAAAGACATTTCAACTCCAGTCATCCATTCATAGGAATAAGAGCCCTCCCCCCAATAATTGTCAGGGAATGATCTACTTTTTGTAAAAAAGCAGCATTGAAACGATGGGGGAGAAGTGCTTTGCACCCATGATAAATTGACCAGACATCTAGAGGCAAGGAATCAAAGACGTAGAACTGAGCTTTCAGTTCTTCTCTACGTGATTCGACCCAGAGTGCTCCTCTTACGAGATCACTACAATGGCCAGAAGCATATGTTACTATTTAAGAGAAAACATGCAATATTTTTAAAAGGAATTGTTAAACAATGCCAACATATAGCTTTAAGAAGGTAGCCCCAGTTTAACTGAGAGATTTCAGAACGTATAGCATCTATCACACTATCAATGATCCGACACGTAACGAGGAGACAAATGACAGTGAGTCTGGAGTTATAGATCGGGGAACAAAATTATAAATCTCCTTTGTTTCAGAGGGAAGGAGACAATTGCACGTAAAGGGGGCTTCGGCTCCCTGGTTCTGAGCCCGTCATCCGGCAACTTTAATTAGGGGAATTGAGTGCTCGGCCTCAACGTCTTCTTCGGGAGTATGACCTGGGGAGTCCGTGGATCACACCACGACTTTAATACGTCAGTCTTTTGTAACATTAAAGGCTTGAAATGTGTCCCGTCACTTTCAAAAAATTCAGGACAATTTCCTGTATTCGGACTCGTTCTGCAAATGAAATTTTCAGAAAATTGCCTGAGAACTTAGCCTAGTGCTGAGGCACCTTCACGCGTAATTGATTAGTGTATTCCACTATTTGCCCATAGGGAGACAAAAAATAGTGGGATCCCTACTGTCTCTTTTGAATTGTGGAAGGGTTACTTTTAAGATCAATTTTAGATTTAGGATTCAGCTTTGTTAGGGGTGTTAGTAGGGGACAAAGCAACCATATT
>BPLR01007695.1:0-220505 GCA_021605095.1 Caerostris extrusa
AAAATACTGCTCATGGTATAATATGTAGGCAGCCCTGAAACTGGTGCAAAAATAGTCGAAGGAAAAGTCGATTCTATGGGTAAAATGAAAAATCACAAGTCTTTTTAAATATTGTTAAAATTTTTATGGTATTTTATGAGTCAGGAGTTCAAATATGGAGGAAAGTGTGAGACAGAAAAAAAACATTTTCTTAGGATAAGAGCATTCATAGAATATAGAGTCTATGTATATATATATATATATATATATATATATAGATAGATAGATAGATAGATAGATAGATAGATAGTATATATATATATATATATATGTATATATATATACATATACACTCAGAGCCAAAAACGTATAACCACCTGACAATAATGAGCTTGGCCCACCTTTGCGCACAACACAGCTTCAACCAGCTTTTGCCAGCATTTATTAATACCACCACTTAATACCAGTTAAATACCACTTCTACCTGATCACATGCCTTCCACGTCATCCGGGCGAGTTCATTTGCAAAATGTAGGGGTGGTCATATGTTTTGGCTGTTTGGCTCTTGAGTATATATATATATGTGGGATTTGTTTGCGTACTAAGCACCAGATGGAAACACATCACGGACTATGTGCCTTTCACACCAACCTTTTGCCATGTAGTAGCAGTATTGGACCTTGAACTCTGGCCCTGGAAGAAGGGAAACCCCTGAAGTTTGGCGCGAGAGGAGAAAGCTAACGGGCATGGGAGACGCTGCGTCAAAGCGGTAGAAAATGGTTGTGAATGTATCCATACTTTCTGTAAATATTAATGTAAATATATTCATTAAATATGTGTTGTTTGAGAGAAACCAACGCTTCTTTTATGTCGCTTTGAAATACACCCCTAGATTGCCTCCCTCTGTCGTTGAAAATTTGCTAGACTTATAAGAAAGTCTACATATATATATATATATATTGTATGACGACGTCTGAAATATCGTTTGGTGTCAAATTTAAATGCAGAGATTTTTGTTGTTAAACATGGGTGAATTTCGAGAGTCCTGTTAATGTATGTCACAAGTAGCCCACGGTGATGAGGGAGGTCTGCCTTCCGAGAAAACTTTTAAGGGGAATCTGAAAGTGTTTCCACATTTTCACATTCTTGTATTTTGTAATGTGTCCAATAATTCTTGATTACATGTATTTTTAACGTTTACGAAACTTATCAAATCCTTATTTCACTTTTTAAGCTCATAAGTATTTAAAAAAAAAAAGTAAACTCATTCAAATGTTTGAAATGTAAGAAGTACGTTAAATGTTCACAATAACCAACGCAGAACTGGAAACACTACCATTTTGCATAACGTAAGTCACTACTGCTAAATATGTAAATATGTATATATATATACGAGGAATGTTTTTTAAGTACCCTTCGATAAATGGATCAAACAAGGACAATTTTATTAACAAATTTATGCTTTTACATGAAAGACTATTCCCATAATCTACTTTTCTACGTAACTTCCACATATAATATTACCATATATTACCATAATTATACTCTTACCATGCCGTACGATCACCATTTGAATTTCCTTCTCATAAAAATCTGCCGCCTGATTTCTTAAACTATCCCCAGCATCTTAATTACTCCATGCTACAGTCAGACATCGTCAATGTCGTTGTAAGGATTCCCAATAAGGTATTTCTTTAGGTGCAAATACATTTGATAATGACTTAGAGCTGAATGGTCACGATGTGTCAGCCAAATGATGCGATATTTTGAGTTCTGATTGCCACATGTACAATGTTGAATTGCCGGAGGATTGTCATGAATATAGTCTTACATATATATATATATATATATATATATATTACTTCAAAAATAAACATAACATTTTTTGATAAACATTTCTGATGGAGCTAACTAGAATGTACAGAAGAATTTATATACAACGAATGATATTGTATGCTGTTTACAATTTAATTGGCCTCCTGAAAAGTTTTTGTTTACTTTGTTTAGGTTTCTTGTCTATTTATTCCCTGTACTTTTTAATCTTTCTGAATTTCATTTCCTATGTATATATATATACATTTCGTCTTCTGTATGTATATATATATATATATACATAAAGAAGACGAAAATTTAATGTATTTATCTTTTATTTTGAGGAAGCAAAAAAAAAAAAAAAAAAAAAAAAACGGTTGATAAAGTTGTTTTTCAAAAATTAGACACCAATCTCTTCGGATGCTTCAAAATAATAAAACCAAATATGTTAAGTAAAGCTATATTATCTCAATTACTAAAATATATATTTATCATATAAGAGAAATAAACAATAAAATTCCTTATGTTAGTTGTAATTATTTGGAATAAAAATACAAATGACTAATAAATTTAATCAAGACCTCGATTTTAATTTCTCTTCCCAGTTTTTTCTCTCATTAAAACTTTTTTTATCGATATTTTATTTTATCAATTTATTTTTGTTGATGGGTGGACCTCGAGCTTAACATGTAAGGATCAAGCAACTCAAGTACGATGAAAGAGAACGTTACCTTCAGGGAAGATTTGAAGGGTAATTGCTCAGTACATGCTTGCCTGTTGGGAAGAAAACACTGTAAACTAGCACCAGGCAGCCTGACTCTCTAGGCGAAATGTTTAAACTCACTGTTATGATCACCCCTCAGGTTACCTCGCTTCTGAAAGCAATGACTGCAGTTGATGCCGCGAACGGATTCAAGTCGGATCACTCTTGCATCCTAACCAAGTTCCTTATTATTGGACCACCGATTATTATTGGACTAGCCTCCTTTCAAT
This sequence comes from Caerostris extrusa, assembly GCA_021605095.1. NCBI lineage: Eukaryota > Metazoa > Arthropoda > Arachnida > Araneae > Araneidae > Caerostris > Caerostris extrusa. The sequence continues at coordinate 2,785 of BPLR01007695.1, forward strand.
TTTGGACAATGAAAATCTGCTGACATTGTCCGTTGCAGTCATTGCTTTCAGAAAGGTGGAATCTAGATGACAATTGTGACAATGTGTATAAATAATGTGATCATACGTCGCATTGTGAACAGGACTGTTCCACTTTTAGGTAAGTTGTCCCATTGTCCACAAGCACAGCTTTGGGGTGAACAAAATGCTGTTTTAGAAATAGAGCTACACCATGGTAATATTTTTAAATGCGTTTACCATTTTTTAAAATCAAAGAATTTGACAGTATAGCGTGTAGTACGACGATGATGTCATGCACATCATTGAAGATAATCACTAGAAAATTAAAGAGAGATTTTAAACATCATCTTAAACATTTGTCTCTAAAAGGATCGATATTGATCGCTATGGGTTTGTATAACATTGTTAGGAGTCTATTCGTTGTAAGGGGTCGACAAAAATATATGTTATCAATCTTCATTAGAATATTAAAACACATTATAACACAGCAGTGTCCAACAGAAATTGTTATTGACTTCTAAAGTTTCTATATAACATTGCATGGGTTGATTCGGTGTAAGGAATTGATAAAATATAGAGCATCATTACAGAAGATCACTATAAGATTACAGAGATATTTAAATATTATCTCAAACATAGCTTGCCAAAGTGATCGATATTAATCGTCAAGAGCCTATATATAATTGTTAGCCTATATATAATTTATTTTCATTCGGTGTAAACAGGGAAAGGGTTAGTAAATTATGCAATGGATTTTTATACGGTTTAAAGGAATGGATGGATTGTGCAGACATTCTTCTTATCCTAAGCGGGTCCATTCCCAAATTAACGATAGCACCAGATAACTAAGTTAATCCACCAAACTGGTGTTCCTACTATAAAAAAAAGGTCAACAAGTGTAGCGGGTTCAAAGACCAACTATGAAGAAGTGAAAGTACGGTGAATGGAAAAACAAACTGCCTTTTTTATATTGTATTTCTGTTTTTATTCACATTATTCAGAAAAATGCATCGTGATTCTCGAGGAACTTGGAACACTCTCATTCCCAGATCGTTTACCTCTTGTTGTTATGCTTAATTCGTGTCACGAGTGATAATTTTATTACAAAACATATGGTCCCCCTTTTTTTTTGTGTGCTGGAATTGCTCGTTCGTAATAGAAAAGAAGCCGTGAAATTGAAAGGCAATACAAGACATAAATCAAGAAAAAGCTTTCATCATAGCACTTCCAGAATAATCATTCGTAGCCGGTGCCGTGGCTCTGAACCATTTCATGCGAGTATAATGATTTGAAAAGAATGCAAAGGTCAAACGCGAAGCCACTTCAAGGTCAAATGCCATTATCAATCACAACTTGGGCCCAGGAAATACCATATAGAGGCTGCCTCTTTTCGCGCTCTTTCTTCGGGGCAGTGTGGAATGGTTCCTTTTACAGAAAACATCTCTCGTTTTCTCATTCTTTTTCCTTTCTCTCTCTCTCTCTCTCTCTTTCTCTTTTTAATTTCGTATTTTACAGACAAAAAATGGCTTTCTTCAAAAGGATGTGAAAAAGAAACAGAAATGCTTAATAGATTTCTGTCTTTGAAAAAATTGATTAACATATGTAATCATGACATTTTCGTTTACAAATCGTTTAACATATGTGATCATGACATTTTCCTGGCGTTTATGAAAATAAATACTTGACAAAAACACAGATTTGTTTTTACAGTTTTTATCAATTATCTCACAAAATTTCTCTCGTTTTCTCATTATTTTCCTTTCTGTCTCTCGCTTTTTAATTTCGTATTTTGCAGAAAAATGGCTCTTTTCAAAAAAATGACGTGAGAAAGAAACAGAAATGCTTAATAGATTTGTGTGTTTGAAAAAAATGGATTAATATATGTAACCATGACATTTTCGTTTACAAATCGATTAATATATCTGATCATGACATTTTCTAGAGTTTATAAGAATAAGTAATTGCCCAAAACATTTATTTTTTTAACAGTTTTTATCAATTTATCTCAAAACATCTATCGTTTTTCACATTCTTTTCCTTTTTTTTTCTCTCTCTCTCTTTAATTACATATATTGCAGAAGAAAAATGTCTCTCTTCAAAATTGATGTGAAAAAGAAACAGAAATTCTTAATAGATTTGTGTTTGGAAAAAATCGCTTAATATATGTGATCATGACATTTTCCTGGCTTTTACGAAAGTAAATACTTGACAAAAAACATAGATTTTTTACAGTTGTTATCAATTTTATCTCAAAACATCTCTTGTTTTCTCATCCTTTTCCTTTATCTCTCTCTCGCTTTTTTATTTCTTATTTTTGCAGAAAAAGGGCTCTTTTCAAAAAGGACGTTAGAAAGAAATAGAAATACTTAATTGATTTGTATCTTTGAAAAAAATCGACTAATATATGTGGATCATAAAATTTTTCTGGCGTTTATGAAAATATGTATTTGACAAAAACACAGATTTGTTTTACAGTTTTTATCAATTTATCTCAAAATATCTCTCGTTATTTCATTCTTTTTCCTTTCTGTCTCTTTTAGTTTCGTATTTTGCAGAACTCTCTTCAAAAGTGACGTGAAACAATAGATTCTTGTGTTTGATAAAAAATCGATTAATATATGTGATCATGACATATTCCTGGCGTTTATGAAAATAAATACTTGACAAAAACACAGATTTGTTTTACAGTTTTTATCAATTTATCTCAAAACATCTTTGTTTTCCCATTCTTTTCTTTTATCTCTCTCTCGCTTTTTATTTCTTATTTTGCAGAAAAAAAGTGCCTCTTCAAAAGTGACGTGAGAAATAAATAGAAATTCTTAATAGATTGTGTTTGATAAAAAAAAATCGATTAATATATGACAGTTTTTTCTTAACAAAAACACTGATTTGTTTTACAGTTTTTATCAAGTCACAAAACAGTTATCTTATTCTTTTCCTTTCTTTCTCTCTTTTTTTACTTGATCCTACAGAAAAAAAATTACTATCTTCTTGAGGAAGAAACAGAAATGTTAGATTCTGGTACCTTTGAATAAAAATTGATTTTACGTAATCATGGTATTTTCCTTTATGAAAATAAATACTTGACAAAAAAGGCAGAAGTTTTTATCAATTTATAATGATATTTGTAGCACAAATTTATCAATAAAATGAAATTGAATTTGTCACGTTAATTATTTACAGAAAAATTGAGAAATTATAAACATATGTTGAGGAATATGATTTGATAACTGGTTCATGGCGGTCATACAAAAAGCATAAGTGGTAAGGAAGATTTATGAGTTGTAGAAATTAAATGATACTTGAGTGTGATAACACCTGCCAGATGTTACATTTATATTTGTTTATGGTGTCTTAAGTCGTTTGTTTGTAGTGAACTGAATACATAATTCCAAAACTCTTAGTTTTATTTCGTATTACAGTCATATGATCGCTTTTTAATGATATTGCCATTGCAATTCAAAAATGATTGCAATAGCGAAATATTGAATTATATTAATTTTGAGAGTTGAAAACACGAGTACATTAATCTCCAAACATACAATTTTACGAATACATTAGTTTTAAACACAAATACATTAGTTTTGAACACAAATACATTAGTTTTGTTTACGGTGTCGTAAGTCATTTGTTTGTAGTAAATTATCGTGAATCATTTGTTTGGAATTATGAATTCATAATTCCAAAAACTCTTTATTTTATTTCTTATTACAGCCATATGATCGCTTTTAATGATATTACCATGGGAATACCAAAAATATTATTGCGATGCCGAAATATTGAATTTTATTAATTTTGAGAGTTGAGGACACAAATACATCAATCAGTCCCCAAAAGAAACTTAAAATGCGAATGGTGAAGTTTTGGTTTTCGATTGGAATAAATTATATAACTTTTTAATATTTTGTATTAAAAACTCAAATAAGAATTTAATTTAATTCTTACTTTTAAAACAATCTCATATTGTAAATTAATTAATCCCATTTGAATATTAGTGGGTTTCTTTTTTCAATTTTGAGAGTAAGGGGATTTTGTTAGATAAAGGAAATACATATTACTAAAGACTGATCTCTCGGAAAATTCACAAAATAATATAAAAGTCAAGCATGAATATGATGATGACAATTCAAGCAAATGAGAATATCCGAATTCACGGAAAAAACTCACCTTTTATTTGTTGGAATTCATGAAACTTTTATGGCCTTCATTAATCGAGGTTCTTGGATTTGCATCTTAATTTAAGTTACATAGTTTAATTTAAAATAAAGTGAGAATTCAAAATTGACTTGTAAGATGATAGGACAACTGATAAATTTAATGAAATTCTGTTGGTCTCAATAATATTCGTTCATGTGGGTTAACTGGTCACTATTGTAAACTTATTTAAGGGAAAGGTTTTGTCATAAGAAATTTCTTATGCCTAGTTCACTGGTATCCGAAAACTAATAAATAATAAAAAATTTTATTTATGAAATTTATATTCATTGTAATTTAGTGAAATCTTGCAAAGATTTTCAATAAACTAGCTGCTTCACAAATTAGACAGAAAAAAAAGCAAGTTTATTTTCTGTCTTAAAATTATAAAATATGGGAACAAGTCCAAAACATGGAAAATTTTGGATTTTTTTAGAAGCTCCATTTGTAATTAACTTCAATAACCAATTCTTACAGTTATGAAGGTCCGATAACTATTCCAACTTAATAAAGTAGTTTATTAACTTATTTGACAGCAAAGCCCATGGTTGTGTTAAGATATTTCGTGAGAGGCCTGTATGGTCGAGTGTTTGCGCTCTGCTGCTCGGTGCCACAGGTTTCGTTTCGAGTTCGGCGGTGCCATGGATGTTTGTAGTGGTTCGGAATCCACTTTAAGCCGTAGTTCCCAGTCTCTTATGACTGTAAGAGTTCATATGACTTTATCTGACGTAACCACGTCAGATTTCTACCTACGGGTGCTCCATCACAACAGGAGCTGCCCCCTTTCTCTCCATCCATGAGTAGATTATTCATCGGATGTCCGTCCAGCACTGCAGGACACTGAGGATTAGTCACAACACACACAGATATTTCGAACATCCGAAAAGGGGTTAATTTCAGCAATATGTCTTCCTAAACATCCTTAGGCTCCCGATAGTTGAGTTGATAGCGCTTTGGCGTTCGGTACCATAAGTTTCGAGTTCGAATCCCAGCGATGCCAGCGATGTTTTTAGTAGTTCGGAATTCAGTTTGAACCGTAGGTCCCAGTCTAATTAGCCTAGTGTGCAAAAAAAAAAAATAATAATAACAGTAGAGTGACAAACCTAAAACATCCCAAAACTACTCAATCAAAATCAAATCCAGAGAAAGTGCTGGCCTATTCCTACAGCACTGCATTGTGTTTACTCTTCACACTACCTCGACGAATAAAAGATTTAATTGGTCATTGTACCCAAGTCTTCAGCCCTCCGCTGACCATCGACCGAGTTCTGTTTGGTTTAGTTTCATCGTCTTGTAAGATGTTGGAGTCTTCATATAATATTTAAAGATGAACAATTGGACCAGGAATGTCATTTCTATATAAACAAGTAATATAAAAAAAAATTTTAAGTCAATTCCTACTTTTTGCACACATTGTAGAAAGATCTTTAAAAATAAAGATGAAATTTTCTTCTTACATCTGGCGCCATCTATTGGTAGATACATGCAGCTTAAATATAAAAAAAATATAATTAATTAATTAAATTTAATTAACGAATTAATATTTGAAAAAAAACTGTATTAACATCCAGTGTCATCCACTACAAGTTCAAAAAAAAAAATGCATTTGAACTTGAGTGGATGAATAAAAAGTATTTTATGAACGTTTGAAAATTTGAACAAAATATTAGACAGAGAGTGTGAGCTAATAAAAGGAATTGAAAAAAACGACACTTCACTGAAGACTGAACCTCTATAACTAAGTCTATATTTAGCTAAATAATGGTGAATTTTGAAATCATATAGAGGTCAGTGCGGCTACCTTCCCTAGTCTCACAGATCTGTTCCCTTTCATTAGTATGTCTGGAATAACAGCGGGTGTCCATACCGCACTTGACTAACAATCCCAACTTAAGTCACTTCGCAAACCAAATCTGGGTTCACCAATAAAGAGCACTGACCATTGTCACATTGCCCAGTTAAAATTTTTTTTACCTTTTATTTCAAGGTAGTGATAAGTAAACACACAACCTTCTTTTTGAAAACTTTTCGAGCATAGTTGATCTGGATACCAGCCTCCAGTGATATAGTGAGTGGGTTGGCATAGCGGTTCTATACTCCTTTCAGTTAGTTGCTAATAATCATCTGCTGCCCTGTAGCTCTAGTTCTTCTTTCAGCTGTACCTTTAGAAGCTGATTCTTTTTCTTAGAAATACATTCCATAGTCTATGAATTCCAGAAAGGACCACATTCAACCATTTTGCTACATTGGATTAACTGTGTCCCTTTTATATTCTCTCAATGGCTTTCCATCGATAAATGATGTCAAGTATTTATATCTGAAAACGGATTATCTAAAGCATTTCATTACGCAATTTCCAAAACAAAACAATATCTAAAACATTTCATTACACAATTTCTACTTGCAGAAACTGCAGATGATTTTTAAGACTTTTTTTCGGCTACGTTTCCATTGACATCAAATGACACCAGCTCTACTAATTAACGTATCATATTGTGATCAAATATTATTAATTAAACATACTGAGTTATTTTTATGAAAATTACTTATTTTTTTGATAATGCAATCGCAATTTTTTCTTTACTTTTGGAATTATCAATTGCAATTTTTTTTCTTATACATTAATTTAATTAGTGCAGAATTTTAAAAAAAAAAAAAAAATGTTCTATAATATAAAAACTATATAAAATAAAGTTTTTCCTGAACATTTTTAGCATAAATATTTAAAACAATTTCGAGTAATCTAAATAGCAGAAAATAATGGGTGAATAAATGATATATTATAATTTGGATCAAAATAAGCCTCCATTATAACCAATATAATTCTACATTTGACTTATTATTGAATATTTTTGGTCATTTTGATTTTCAGGATATATAAAAAATTTTGTAAGAAAATATTTTTTCAGAAAGTAAATTGACTGTGCTCTTCAAAATTGTAGGCAATTAAATTTAATCTTAAATTATATGACATTTTTTTACAATTGAAAAATCCAAATTTATTTCCATATTGAAACAGATTTTTTAGAAAAATTTTTTTTTATTAAACCCTTGTTAAGCCTCATTTTCTATGTAAAATTAGAGGAGCAGTTTAACGAGGTTAATTATATATATATATATATATATATATATTTATAATATATAAATAATATATTAGAAATAATATAATTTCATTAATATGTTTGATAATTGTATATGCATGTTATGTCAGTGTTAGTATATATTACGTTAGTGAATGATCAAATCTTGATAAAAACAGAAAATAATTATAAAATAAGCAACTATTAATTTTTGAACTTTTTGATGCATTTTTAATAGATAGTTTAGCACTCTTTTGGGGATGGGTAATTATAGCGACAATCACTCCACATTTGCGTATCGTATGGGTGAAACCAGGGAAAATTCTCAACCATGACTATCGATGCAAGATGCTTTATATATGTCTCATTGCTTTAAAATCAGTGACTGCAATAGTTTCTGCCAGTGGATTCGAACCTTAGCCTCCTTAATTCAATTATATTTGCCTTAAAAATTATAAAATCATATATTTTAAAATTTAATAATTCTATTTTAAAGAACAGTAAGAATTTTAAGTAATGAATAAACTAAAAAAAGTTTTTTATTTTCATTTTATGTCATATATAATTTATTTTATCCTTATTTATCTTCTTCTATGGCGCAACAGCCCCATGGTCGTCTGCCTACTAGTAGATTCCGAAACATGAAATGTTTTTCTTTTCACTGGATAGGGTTGTCAGCTCTAAGCCCTACAGTCGTATTAGACTGGGACCTACCGTTTAAAGAGGATTCCGAACCACTATAAACATTCATGGTATCAAGAGTCAGATCTCTAGTCACTCGGCCATCAAACCCCTTTTACCTTTATTAGATATTAATAAGTTTTCATTAAAATTTATTTATAAAGAATAATTAACAAGAAATTGATAACTTGTGCAGTTAAGGAAAATAAGGCTTAAATCTTAACTCTTCGAAAAATTGACATTTGCATGTAGTTGGCGAAATTCTTTTTGTACATTAGGTGTGTAAAGACAGAATCTTCGAATAAAATAAGCAAAGTATTGTTATTTAATAAGCGAATATGGTTTATATTTTAGGCATTTATATGTTTATTATTAATATTTCTGTGATCTGAAATTAATGAAATAGATGTACGGTTTTAGATGAAATTGTAAAATTAACAATTCATTAAATGTTCTTTCATAAAAGTGTAACAAAAAATGGAAATAAACTATATTTAGACTTTTTATTAAGCGATTTTTTTTTTAGTTAATTAAATCTATATTTTAAACTATTTGAATTTATTTTATTATTTACTTTTAATTATATATCCACTTTTAATTATCAGATGACGCCATTTAATGGATGATAAGAAACACTCATTATCAGCATATTTTAAACAAATAATTTTCTAATGAAAATTAATCGCTTCGGTTTATCAAAAAATATATATAATTATATATATGAATAGAGAAAAATTATTTTTTATTTTTTGTTTATGTTTTATTTTTTTTAAATAGGCAGACTTACAAAAAAATTAGAAAAACAACACATATAAAAAGAGGACCGAAAGCTTGATTGTTGAGCTTTAATTTTAATTAACAATTAAAAATGTATACATGCAAGAGATACTTATTTGTTCATTTTTTAAAATTCAGCGAGTTTTTATCATTTTTTGTCATGATATCTTCGAATAATTTTGAATTCAATTTTCTTAGGAAATAACGTTATCATAAATTAACGAGAGTATTGTAATAATTTAATAACAATACATTGCTCAAGACGAATGATATTTTCTGTGGAAAATAAAATATTATCACTATTAGTACGCGACGAGTTCTTTGAAACACCGTTATCTGCAATTAGAAACACCTTTATCTACAATTAGAAACACCATTATCTACTTATCTATTTATGTTAAGGAATTTTCTGATAAACAATTCTCTAATAGATTTTAATTATTTCAGAGTTTAGAATAATTTTCATTAAATAAATTAAACGTACATATATTGTTCTTGAAAAGGATAATTTATTATTCATAAGAACATTTAGAATACAAAAAAAACAATAATTCAAAAATTTTATTGAGACAGAAACAGGCAATATTAGTTTTTTAAACTGAAATATTTGTATATTTTGACAAAAACAATTTATTTTTTTCAATATAAATATGTTCCTTGTAAGAAAATAACAATAGTTTATATGATGTAATTTAAATGAAGTTGAATATTCATTTTTAAATAAGGTTAATTCTTGATAATGAATGGCATAGTTAAGGTTTTAAATATTGCAATATTATTTGCAACCTGAATAGTTCTTTTAATGACGTTAATTCATGATAATGAATGACTTAATCACAATTAAAATATTGCAATATAAATCGGCACCTGAATAGTTTTTTTTAATAAGATGATTTCTTGATAATGAATGGCTTAATCACAATTAAAATATCTCAATATAATTCAATTAAAAATATTGTAATGCGTTACCTAATAATTGTAGGCATAGCATTTTATTGCTAACTAACCTGAACTGAAGACTCATTTTTGTAAAGATATTTATCTTATCCTATCATTTATTTATAATTGAGCTATTAAGAATATTCTCACACAGAACAAAATTTCAAAGAATCGAAGACAAATACTTTTTATTATTACCACACTGAAATATTTAAATTCTTTCTTATTATTTTTACTATTCATCCTTACTTGGCATCCTGAGAAACTTTCTTACGCCAACAGTTGTATATTTTTCTTCAGAACAGTTATCCTCTATTAAAACACACAGGCACAGAAAAGAAAACAGTTTTTCAAGATTAATTAAAGGAGTTGGCATTCTTTTTTTTTTTTTACCCCAAATCTCTCGAAGCATTCTCCAGTCAATCGGCCCTTTTTGTGTTTGATTTAATAACTTCACACAAAAAAAGACGCCGCTCCCAAATAAACCTGTGAACTTGCCTGATATTAAGTCCGATTGCAATTAAGAGTTCGGCCACCTTGGCGCAGGTAACCATAAAACGGCAGCCATAAAAATACTGCGAACTCGTAACTCAAATCCCAAATACCCGTTAATATCCCTAACCACAATGGATAAGTGCATCGGAGAAAATTTTGGAGGGGAACTGGTGAAGGTAGACCTTAATGCTTTTTTTTTCAGGATAATTAAAACTTTTTTTTTTTTTTTAATTACGGGGGTTCTTTTTGTATGATTCATTTTGTAAATCGTATTAAAGGAACATAGATAAAATGAAATAATTTTTATTTAAAAAAAAAAAAAAAGATGTTAGTTTTAATGTTAGATGTTAATTAGTTAACAAAGCATGTGAAAGAAATTAAAAATAATAAAATGAAAAACTATAGATTTCCAAACGATTTTTATAAAAATGCGCGTGCAAGAAATTTAAATAAACCAATTAGAATAGTTTGTGAAAGAAATTAAAATAATAATAATAAAATAATAAGATACCAATAAGAAACGCTGAAAGTGGTCCAAGACAACGCTGACCCGTTCTACCCAAAACAATATCCATGTGAAGAAAATAAATTAAGCATTTGTTTGCATTGTTTCTCTTGTCAATCTTTGGATAAGTGTTTGATCAATTCTTAGAAATGGATACAAGAAATGCTTAATTTTCTTAAATTAAAAACAAAAATTTATTTAGCGGAATTCACTTATTGGCGTGGTGATTTTTAATGACAGAAAGATGATTCATTCAATTTTATTTAAATTTTCAACTCTATGGATATCGATGAGTTCGTGAGAGTCAAACTGATACATTGACGCCATGCTAAAACTGATGCATTGATGAGTTTAAGCTGAACTGATTCAAGTGTATTTTTGAGCAAAGTGGCAAAATGGTTCAACCTGGTTCAAGAAATACAAAATAAATTCCTCTACTTCCATGAATTCAAACGTCGATAACGGAGTAATCAATATCGATATCGATATTGGCGTTATTAAAAAATGCATCGATTAATTCAAGTTGGACTAACCAAGTGTGTTTTCGGACCAAAATGGCAAAATGTTCGCTTAATAAATCTAGCAACTGTTTTTTTTAAATCAGACATGGAAAAGCATGTAATACTATACAGTTTTAAGAATTTAAATATTATATAATCCATTAATTAAATAACGGTATTGGTATGGTGGTTCACATTTGGCCCGTCATTTTTTGCAACTCTGATTTAAAACATGAAAGACGGTTTTAGAAAATGAAGAAATATTTGCAAATTTTAAGAAAAATATATTAATATTTTGTTTCGGTATAAATTAAGAGGTGCACATTGAAAATTCTTGAAAAGAATGTTTGATGAATTGATTGAGAATTATTGCACTTGATTGACGTGAAAAAGACACTCTGGGAAACTTTCTACTTAATGCGATTATAGGGCGGTGTAAGTTTTCAAATTGGGAAAATGAGATAGTTATTTCATTTTAAATAGCAAGGTTAACATTACTACGCGTGTTTCTTTAAAGGTGGATTTACATCGTACAGTATAATCTCACATCGTAGAACAACTACTAATCGGAAAGCAGACAAGAGATCAGACTTCCTTCTATGACGTGATATCTTAATAATCAATGGAAACACACGTTTAGAGACATTTAACATTAGCATTCATTGATAACAAAAGTGACTTGCAAAGACTGAAATACCTTCTCATGAATTCTCACAAAAGGTAGCGAAATAAAGAAGTATCTGGAATCCTTGGAATAAATATTTCAAGCGTGTTTTTTAAACCTCCAATTGGGTATTAAATAAAATCAAGTGTGAATAACAAAATGAGTTTTTAACCAGGAGGCAAATATAATCAACGCTACTTTTCCACTCAGTCACCGCAAACATTGAGAAATTTGTGAAACCGGTGGGCGAGTTATCCAGTACCCTCTTCATAATAGGTTGTAGCATTTTTTTCTCATGAGAAGAGTTTTGGTATTTCATTCCCAGGAGAGAGGAATGCATGCTATTTGACAAGTATAAAACAACAACCCATCACTCAAATTTGACAGCAGATAAACAGTGTTGTGGGCAATTATGCAATTAGTGTTTTATACTAATGAGAACAACCTGTCACTGAAATCTGATGGCAGATATTCGGTGTCATGCATAATGAGACTCAGGACATTCGCAAATGTCTGTCTGTCTTCACAGATCGTAAAACTGCAGGTGGAATATGGACTACACCATGAGTTGTTCCATCGTGATGGGTGATAGACCACGAGCTAAGAAATGTCTACTCCATAAGAAGTGAGGGAAGCTGACCCCCCTCTTGATTATTGTCTTAAAAGGAGGTTTTGGTGGAGAACAGAGAGAGAGTTCTGCGACGAGTCGACCAGAAATGTTGTTTTTCTCTGAAGTGACTGATTCCGCCTGTTTTTCAAAGTGAACCCCTTGTGGTTTCGTTTATCACGCCGTGTGATAATGAAGATCTGTCATAGAAAATGCAATTAGATTCGACGTAGACTCGAGTACTCTAAATAATCTCCGACCTTGGAGTGAAATGTACTTGTGATTTAATCGTGCAATTGTGATCAAATTTTATTTTTAATTTATCGATTTCTTTGTATAATAAGCCAGAGTTCATTATTTGTGTATATATATATACAAATAGTATTTGTAAATAAAAATTAAGGTGTTCCCATGAACCTAAAAGTGACCCTTTCTTGAAGCCATTAATATAGGCCGAGACGTTACAAAGGTGACTAAAGCATAACGACATGGGTCTCCAAGGCGTCTTAAAGCTCTTTGTTGCTTCCTGCCATTTTTTTAAACCTACCTTTAGCTCTGGAAAGAGGTATAAGTCCTCGGTGCCAGATCTGGACTGTACAGCGGATGATAGAAGACTTCCCGTTGAATATGTGCAAAAAGCTGTTTGGTTCTCATGGTAGTAGGTATTCGTGAGTTATCATGAATCAAAACAAATCCAGCCATGAATGCAGCTTATTATCCTGATGAATTTCTGCTGAGCTATTCCTTCTGCCATGAAAGGAAACAAATGAAACTATTCGAAAAGCAAATAGCGGGAGAACTAATCCTAGTAGATATGTTAACGGATCTGCATCTCAACTCCAATTGATATATTAAACTCCTCAGTGAGTGATTAATTAGTGAGGAATCTACTCAGTAGTGCAATGCGAAGATCTGAGCTCTACTGGTCACTCAGCAGCACTATCGGAGGTTGGGAAAAGAAAAAAAAAAAAGAAACAGCCTTCGTATACTTGATAATTATTTATTAAAAAATACAATATTCTGTTAATTAATAATAAAAATTTTAATTTTGATTGATTTTTATGTGCGTTTATACAGAAAATGAATTGATTATTTTATTTCAGAATTTACATCCATTGTTTCTTAAGGAATCCTTTATTTATAATTTTTTTTTTTTTTAAAAACAAATATCAATTATATTTTTAATTAAAAAATAGTACCAGGTTCTTTACACAAAATAAACTATCATTAAAAAAAAATCAAAAGTTAAATGTGATTTATAATTAAACTATTTTTATAATTTTCTGATACAAAGGGTAATCTTTATTAATTATGCGAAGCATACATAAAAAATAAAATATCTGATAAAAATTTCAACGAAAGGGATTTCTAGTTCGAACTTAATCCAGAGTTATCAATGGGCAACACACACACACATATTGAAAGTTATCAATGGGCAATTTAAGAATCCAACAGTGATCGTTAGTTATCAATGTGCCTCAAAAAAAATTATTTCATAACACAGTAAAATTGCGAAATATTCAAGTTTACAATTTGATTACATAAAGTTAAACTAAATCTAATTGAGATAAGAATTACAAAAATTATAAATGAGGATAATTTTTGAATCTATAAGTATTTATCAATAAAACGCTAAAAAATCTTTTTTTTTTTCTTTCTTAAATTGAAGCATTTAAAAATGTAAAATATTTTGTTTGTTTTTTTTAAATAAAAGGAATTACAAAAGAACGCTACTTAAATCATACGAATAAATATAATTTTTGTAAAATATAATTTTTTTTGCAAAAAGAAATAAATAAATAATCAAGTGAAAGGGAAAAAAAATAAATAAATGAGAAAAAGTGAAATCCCTAATTTTTTTAAATAGCTCACAAATTCTTATAACTTAAAATATATTCCAATTTAAATTTTGATTAAAAACACCCTTGTAAACTGGAATAGATTTAAAAGAACTTAAATACACCAAATATACATGAATCGGTCAAAAGGGAAAAAAAAAACTTAACAAAAAAAAATCAGACGATCTCTCACTTTAAGACACTCAAAACCACTCATTTCTCCCAGCACCCTCAGGCGGGAAAACCCCGTTTAGTCCAACCCGAAGCCAAGGCGGGGCCAAAACCGCACTGACCGACCGATCTTCCTGTGCAAGCCCCCTTTCCAAACCACCCCCACACACATCCAACACGCACGAGCAGACAATCACGAGCAAAAGAGAAGAGGAAAAAAAAAAATCTCGTTAATAAAAATAAAAACAGAAAAGATCGTCCAGTTTTTTTCCCACGCCACCCCTGTATAGACCCGCCTAAAACTCCCTCTAGTGGAGGCAGGTATAACGAAACAATAAAAAAAAAAAAGAAAGGAAAAAAAATATAGGATTCGACGAATCAATACGCAGACGATTCTGAATTTTCTCCTCCTACAAGAAATAAAGAACTTGAGAAGAGAAAAAGATCGCAGACGATGCGCGAGTGTTGTTGCCAATTTTTGTTTTAGTTATTTATTGCTTTTCTTTTTGTTCTTTTTTCTTTTTACGGCGTTGTTATGACTGTGGAAAGCACCTGCTGAATTCTCCTTGCGTTTTGCTGCTGCATGGCGAGGGCATTTCTCGTTCGAATTTAGGAGAGAGTGGAAGATTATTAGGACGGGGGGGTGCTGCGTTCTGAAAGGGAAGGAGGAGGGAGAAAGAAAGAAAAAAGGAGTGGAGAAACATGATCGCCTTACAGGTAAGTGTCGTTTGCTTTTGTTTACTTGGATTTCTTTAATTAGTCTTCTGACGAATGGGTTTCAATAATTGCATTTACTTATTAGTTGGATTATTATTAGTTGCAATTTACTTACTTATTTTAATTAATATTGGTGAAAATATGTTGACCGAAATAATTTCCAAGTCATTTCATTCCAAAAACAAATAAATATTTAATTTTGTACAAATATTAACGTAGAATGGTTTTGATAATTATAATTATTGAAACTTAATTATTTATTTTTATTTATATTGGGAAAAAATATATTCACAAGCATAATTTCATGTAAGCATTTACAAAACAAATAAATATTTAGTTTTATACAAATATTTAACGTAGAATACGTTTTACGGCAAGGAAAATTGATAATTTTGTTACAGACATTTAATATTTGCATTTTATATAAAATAATCCTTCTTTATGAATAAGAAATAAAAACTATTTTTTTAAATTAAATATAATTAGTCTTCTGACGAATGGGTTACGATAATTGTTATTGAAATTTACTTAATTATTTTAATTAATATTAGGATTAACATTTTGATCAACATAACAGGTCATTTCATTCCAAAACAAATAAATATTTAGTTTTATACAAATATTTAATGTAGAATACGTTTTACGGCAAGGAAAATAGATAATTTTGTTATAATAGATATTTAATATTTGCATTTTCTATAAAATAAATAGTTCTCTTTATCAATATTAATATTAATAAGAAATAAAAAAGAATTTCGGGCGAGGCGGAATTAAATATTTCGATTTAACAGAAAAATACTTCATTGCTAGCATAGTCTAGTCATAGAAATTTATAATCGGACTTTATTCATTAAATGAATAAATTGAGAAAAAAAATTCATTTATGGGCATGTAAAAATTTGAAAAATATTTTAAACGAGGGTTATATATATATATATATAGCATTGAATATTATCTATAAAGCAATAGTTCACTTCTGAGAAGAATACAATAGAAATAAGTATAAAAACAGAGATTTTTAAAAAAGCCCTTATATTCTATCACATTTTCAGAAAAAAGATAAGATTTAAAAAGATAATATTTTAAATCATTATTTGGTTAATATATCTACAAATTACGTAAAGGGAAATCACACTTGAAAAATAATAATAGTTTTACCTTTTTAAAATAAATCATTTTTTTATAGATTTCCATTTATTTTTTTTTTACCCCCCCATGCCATATGAAGGTCAAATTTTATAAATCTGAACCTATATATGCCAATAATATTGTTTATTATAATTATTCGTTAAGTAATGTTATTTGCTATCATTTTACATCTAGAAATTACTTTTCAATATTTCATGTTGAAACACGTGCTATTAATAAACACTCTTAATATTTTTTAACAAATTTATCGGAGATAATTAACAATTAATTTTAACATTATTATCGCCTTAAAAAAGAAAGTGTTATTTAAGAATTATATTGCAGTGATTAATGAAAATTATAAAATAATAACAAAATTTTAAATAGGATTTAGATTAACCAAGGTTTATTACATAACAGTAAATCCCCCTGTATTGTCAGTTTTTTCCCCCTGTATTGTAAGATATGAATTCCAATTAATTTTTTATTTTATATTGCCTATAGCTTTTGATACTATTTTTATCTAATTTTTAACATCGTTTCAGAATTAAAAGTGAAATAATAATCAATTTAATACAAATCGAAATAACAAATCAATAAAATTAAAAGTGAAATAATAATCAATTTAATAGAAATCGAAATAAATCAATAAAATGAAAAGTGGAAATAATAATCAGTTTAATACCAACCGAAATAACAATCAATAAAATTAAAAAGGAAATAATAATCAATTTAATAGAAATCGAAATAACAAATCAATAAAATTAAAAGTGAAATAATAATCAATTTAATAGAAATCGAAATAACAATCAATAAAGGGCTACTTTCTATTTAATTCAATAAAGCGGATTAAAAATTATTTATCACCAGATGTCAACCTAGATACATTATTCTGAAACAGAATATAATATAAATGTAGTGAATAATATATATATATTCACAAATTATAATTTAGGAAAAGAAAAGCAAAAATAGATTTTTAAATATTTTTAAATTTAAATTAAATTAGTATTTAATTAACTAACCTTTTCAAATAATTTTCTATTTAATTTTTTTTTTTTAATGAGATTGAAAATAAACGTTTTTACTCAAAAAAATAATAAAATTTTAAACAATGAAAATTAGACAATATAATATTTTTTTCTTTAAAAGTTCATTTGCATAGTTTCAAAAATTAAAAATTAACTTTTAAAGAAAAGAAATTTTATTATTAATTTATAATGCTATACAAATCTAATACAAAGTTTTTTTTTTAAACTATGTTCATTTTTATTTTTTATAAGAAAAATAAATATCATTAAAATTCCATTTGCAGTTCAAAGATGGCGCTGTGAACAATGTATTCAGATTTGAGTGTGAAAAATAAAGTTTATTTTTCGATGAATAGCAAAACAAACAATCAACAAATATAAATCAAAACAGTTTTAGACTATAAAAATTGAATATTTTACCTATAATTTAATTGTAATTATATAATATACATGCATGTATTTAATTAATAGTCACAATTAAAAATAATTAGTAGTTTAAATATCCAAATAAAACTACATAAAATGATAAATATGTGCAATTAAATTTTAATTTTAGTTACATTTAAAAATATTTTAAACATGGTTCATCTTTTAACATATCATTTATTATTTTAGTAAAATTATGCCATTAATTTATGAAAATTATAGTAACTTTTACAAATACACAAATAATAAAATTAAAAATAAAACAATTAAGAAATCTAATGAAATAAAATTTTAAAATCTTGACTTTAAGAAAAATATTAATACATAGAAAAAAAACTAAAAATTAATTTTTGTTTATTAGTTCGAAATGCTCAGTTTATCTACTGATTCTCTCTTTCATTATGACGAAATTTCTCATTTATAAAATTCTTTTTTTTTTTATAAATTATAAATAATTTATATGTAAAGTCAAAAAATTTAGTTGGGATTTTTAAGTAGAATTTTGCATTGATTATCATTAAAAGTTAAATTAATCGAAAGGAATATTTCAATTGAAATAAATGTATGTAATCCGTTTAATAATAATAATTTTGTTTGAATTGATTAAAAAAGATACGTTTTCGGATAAAGTTATTTTGTTAGTTTACTTTACTGGACAGCGTTATTTTATTAGATTACGTGGTTGAAAATTCTATTATATGTATTCGGTAATTTACTTTTAGATTTAAATTTTATATTTAAACTGATTTTTACATTTTCTTAAGAAAACATATATATATATATATATATGTATATATATGTATTGCATATTGCATTGAAAATAAAAAATAAATGATACAAGGCACAAATAATGTACATTACAAATTCTTTGTCATTATAATTCATGCATTGTGGTGGTATATTTTATGTGTCCGTTGGAAGGATGTATAGGATGGTCATTAGTTATCACTTAACTACATATTGACATCTATATCGACACGACAATTAACACAAATATTTGTATCGCACCTAATAAGCCTTTAGATAAATTATTTTTTAAAAAATAATTCTGTAATTTTATTTAAATATTATTCGAATTTTATAAGTTCTCTCAATATAATGCATTGATAAAAGTTACTATTAAAAATTTTATTTAGTTAGTTACATTTTTTTTTTCTATTCATCATCGGTTTTATAACAAGGATACAGATAACATGCTCCTTTTAATCCTATGACTTTAAAAAAAAAATTACTCGTTAACCAATATCCGTATCGTGTACCACAATATCCTGATGGAAGAACCCTATCACCCACATGCTTGGACCACAACAGTTGAAAAAACCCTTCCGGAAGTTTTAATATCAGTGCATTTGAAAATGACCGGGAATATCTCGTTAATCCTTTTGTAGGGATGCGGTTTATTATGTGATACAAGGACCACATTTGTTAACCACAATGTCCGTGATGATGTGATCGCAATGATCTTCGAAAACTATATGCTGTTCGGCATACATCACCAAATAAAGCTGGAACAATGCATTTTTTTGTCAAGGTCAGTGAATGGCGATACGGATACTGTTATGTAAGGTATGGTAATAGAAAAGGGTTGGGCAGTTGGCAACATTTTCTAGAAGTTTAAAGAATTTTAATGACGCTATAAGTGGAACTATAAAGAGGATATTTAGCGAAATATTTTTATTTTTAATCCATGTAATCATAGAATAAAAATCATAGGATAAATTCCTCCAAAGGAAAGCGTTGTAAAATTTCTTCCTCTGTACAGTAAGCGACCTGATGGCCAATTGGCTACCGCTCTGGCCTTTGCTATCACAAGCTATGCATGGATGTTTGTGAGAGATTCGGAAACCACGTTAAACTATAGGTTCCGGCCGGTCTAATTAGCCTAAAGCGAACACAAAAGACAGTAGAGCGACAAACTAAATCTTCACAGTAATTCGGTTGATTTCTGATACAGGATTTGATTTTAACAATTGTTGTTACAAAAAAAAAAATCACATAAATGTTTTCTTTACCCCATTGCGATAAAAGTTGCCATTAAACTTTCTTGAAAATTTAATTAGTTTCTGATTAAAAATTTCATTTTTTTTTAATCTGTAATGATTTCTGGATTATATCCAAAATCCGTCACTTTTTATAAGTAATCCATAGTAAGTATTTTGAATGCATATGTTTTTTAGATATTAAAAAAAAATATTAACTACAAAAACACAATTTTTTAAAATCTAATACAAATAAATAAAAACTGTATTTAAAAGTTCTAACATTCCATAACATAAAATATGATATATTTCGTAATGTATATAGGTATAAAACGCATTTAATTTGTTACAAACATTCAAAGATAGGCACCACAAAAATTCTTTTTATATTGTTGTTGTTACCTATGGCTTTATTAGAACACAATCCGTACACATTTGGCCACTTACCGTAGAAACAAAAAGAATATATAAACAAATAAAAATTACAAAGGGAAGACACCACATATTTTAAACAAAAACAACCAAAAAACATTAAAAACAAGTTAAACGTTCGAAGGATAAAAATTTAAAAAAGCTAGAAGCCCCATAATAAAAGTTTGTTGTGGTCAGGACATGTTTTCACTGGCCCTCAGTAAAAGTACATAAGTCACCATTCTGTTGTATTAAGTTAAAGTCCACTCTCGAAGTAGCAATTAGATGGACCTTATTCATTTTATCTGTCTTACAAAAACACATATATATTAGAATTCCAAATGCCTATTTTGGCCAGATGTTCGGCCAGGCATTCGTGTCCAGTTCTTAATCTACAATTGACAAAAGCCTCTTTGCGAGTTTTCCACTCAATTTTTTCAGTCTTCCTCGATTGTCTTCCAGACTTTTCCTTTGGTGTTAGATAATAATTCAATAATATACGATGACTTAATTAATATACTTTATATTGATTACCAAATATTTTGACTCCTCCTATTCTGTTTAACTATTTTTCTCTTATTCATTAAATCTGAAGGAAAAACTTGGTAAATTAAACATATAATTATTTTTGTATTACATATAAAGCTTCATTGTAAATACGTTTGATTAAAATAAATGAAAATTATTTTTAAACAAGTTTTTGATATTGCACGATATTATTCAAGTTTTTATGAATTGAAAATTTTTATAGTCTTTATATAGTTTTATTTCTTTTTATTTAAATAAAATTTTTAATTAAAATCCTATAATTTGTATTTTAAAAATATATACGTATTCTGTTTTTTTTATGTTGATGTTAGTAAGAAAAAAAGATTATATTATTTTTCGGATGGATTCTTCGGTTTTCATTATTGTTTTAAGATAGTAAAGAAATTTAAATGCAAAGAGAAAGTTATAATTTCGAAGAAAAGATAAAATTAGAACATCTGCATTTTATCATATTAAATAAAAATTCCAGATATTAAAAATTAATTTTAATCTTAAAGAATTTGATTAAATCTAAGAAAATGTATCTCGAAAAAGGATATAATATCCATAAAATATCCACCAAATAATAAAAATTAAGATTGTAAGTGATTGTAAAGCGAAATCAATTTTAAATAAACATGGATCTAGAATTATTCTTTTAATTAGATTTTCTTTTCTCAAAATGCAAGAACATGTTCTTAATTTAATATTCTTAAAAAATACTATTCTTGAAATAAATAATATTAGAAGTAATATTAAAAACGAATTATTATTATTATTCAGTAATATTAAAAACGAATTATTATTATTATTTAATAAAAACGAAGAAAAAAATTTATTTGTTAGTGAAAAGAATGCTAATACTTTACGCAAAGTAATGCATTAAATAAGTTATTGCGAATTATATTTAATGATTTTTAAGTAGTTAAAAACATTTATTAAAGTTGATTATTAGTAGTAATATAGTTGATTTTCAAATTATTATTATTAAAAGTAATATTTAAAAAAGAATAATGAATCCATTTGAAAAATTCACCAAATGATAAAAAAGAATTAAAATATTATAATTTCGAACCCAAAGTAGTTATTTTATCATTAAATATAAATTAGTTATTTAAAAATTAATTTTAATTTAAAGAATTTTTTAAATCTAAGTTAAGGCATATAATATCCATAAAAAATCCACCAAATAGTAAAAATTAAGATTGTAAATAATTGTAGTGAAATCAATTTTAAATATAGTTGATTTTCAAAATACTTATTCTAAAAGTATTTGAAAAGGGTTATGATATCCATGAAAAATTCACCAAATGATAAAAATTAAGATTAAAATTAATTATAATTTTCGAAGAAAAGATAAAATTAAACATCTTCATTTTATCATATAAAATATAAATTTTAAAAATTAATTTTAATCTTAAAGAATTTGATTAAATCTACGAAAATGCATCTCGAAAAGGAATATAATATCCATAAAAATCCACCAAATAGTAAAAATTAAGATTGTAAATGATTGTAAAAGCGAAATCAATTTAAAATATAGTTGATTTTCAAAATACTTATTCTAAAAGTATTTGAAAAGGGTTATGATATCCATGAAAAATTCACCAAATGATAAAAATTAAGAATGTAAATGATTGTGAAGCGAAATAAATTGTGAATAAATGGGATCAAGAATTATTCTTTTAATTAGATTTTCTTTTCTCAAAATACAAGAACATATTTGTAATTTAATATTCTTAAAATATATAATGTTCTAATTTGTTAGAGGTAATATTAAAAACGAGAGAAAAATCCTATTTGTTAGTGAAAGGAACGTTTATATTTTATTATACAATTTGGCAACTGGTGTAGCAATTACAGAGTACCAACGGGGAAAAGATCCCTTAACCTCGTCATCTTAATTAAAAATATTATGTCACAATTGATAGTTGATTGCTTAAAGTATTAATATGATAAAAATAAAGTTACTAGAAATTTAAAATGCTACTCAGAAAATAAAAAGCGGCCTGATGGTCAATTGGCTAGCGCTCTGGCTGTTGGTACCACATTCTTCAGATTCGAATGCTGGCATTGGCATGGATGTTTGTGAGTGGTTCTGAGGTTAAATTGTAGGTGCCGGTTTAATTAGCCCAAAGTGTGCACAAAATGACCGTAGTAGTAGCGACAAATCAAACCAGAAAATAAAAAATATTCAGTAAAAGTAAGGTAAAAACGAATTATATTTCATGATTTTAAGTAGTTAAGAAGTTGTCTTTTATGACAGTAGTGAATATAATTAAATTTCAGAATATTTATTCTAAACAAACAGGTCCTTTTTAAAAAATTTTATAACAATGATTTACTTTTATTCACAAATAAAATACATTTAAAAATTTGTTACAAATTGTATTTGATGTGAAATCATTTATTTAAATTGATTATCAATCAGAAAATTTTTAATTTGCATTTAACATTTATTTAATTTTCATTGATATTTATATTGCAACGGAGTTCCAATGTAGTATCAAGTACCACTAAACCTCCATATCTTAAATTAATTATAAAATTGGCTTTCAATGCAGTTGCTTAAATTTTAAAAAACGGTAGAAAAATAAAAATTAAATTACAGAAAAAAATTAGAAAACATTTCCTGCTATGAAACAATTAAAGCAAGTAGATTGGAAAAAAAGCAAAAGCTGTCGGTAAAATTAGATGTCCGTTACACAATGTCCCGAAAAAGAGATTAAAAATAAAATGAAAGAAAATTTTGATGAATTATAATGATAATATTTATAACTTTGATAATATTTATAAATTTTCAAATGGCGCATTCTAAATATTAATCTAGATCAATTTTGAATTTCAGACTAAGGGTGGCCAACCCAAATGATCTTGCAGGCCACTTGGGAAATGCATCGTAACCCCCGCAAGCCGCATGTAAAATTATATATCTCACTGTTAGATTTTGACCCACTATAGATATATTTTTGGAGTGACAAATTGAAACATAATGAATTATCATTGTTTTACTATTATTCTTACATATAAACTTAGATAATATAATAATAATGATACTAAATGTACATTGTAAAGAAATATATAATATTAAACAGGAAATATAAAAATATATAAATATAAATGAAATAAAATAATGAAATCATTAAAAATATTTATTTTACTAGTGCGATATTTGTTTCTCCACCCATTATGAGTTTGCGGGATAAAATTTAATTATTTAGCGAAATCATAATTGTAAACTCGTAAATAAAACAGGCAATATGTCATATAAAAAAGAAATCAAAAGAATATTATTTTAAAATTAAAGTTAATTTTTTCTCATAATTTCGACAGTTCATTTTTGAATATGTATGGATGCACACATAATGTATTTTTTTTTAATACATTGGTTTTCTCTACTTTGGCCATTATAAAATAAATATATTTTGTAAAAGTGTGATGAATCTCACGGGCCGGAAAAATATTCAAGGCGGGCCGCGGGTTGGCCATCCCTGTTCCAGACTATAAAACTGCAGAAATCGCCATTTTATCATGTCAATCCTTTGTATTTTTTTATAGTTCTTTTTCGAAATCAATATGTATCTATTCATTATTTGAAACCGCCAAAATAAAAAATAAAGAAAAGGTGAATGAATTTTCATGCATTATCATCACGAGCAGATTTTTGCTTCTGCAACTATTTAAAATAAATGTGTGGTCTTTCACTTCATATCTGACAAGTAATAAAGAAAAACCTTTTGATAGGTTAAGTTCAAGGTGGAAAGAAAGTGCAGAAAGAGAAACCATAGTGCACTCACCCACACTCGGTCATGCTCATTTAAATGCAGCGAGTGGTCCTCACTTTCGCAGGCCTGCCTATGAGCACTTGGAGAAATCTCATTATTGTAATACGGCAAAATTACACCTCACTTACACAAATGCGAAATGTATTTCAAAGCTTCTGCTAAATGATTTATTTGTAAAATGTCAAGAGCTCAACAAGTACTTTTTACTGTTTCGTAAAGTGTGAATGGATGCTTTTGGCGAGAATTAAAAGTTTATGCAATATTTTACTGGATGCTAAAAAAAAAAGAAAGATATTTCCATAAAAGTGCAGTTTATGTATTGTGGATGTCTTAGAAAAGTAATATTAATCAATTAATGAATTATCCCAAGTATATTTATATCTGTATTTGTATCCTATGAGCACTTGGAGAAATCTCATTATTGTAATACGGCAAGAATTACACCTCACTTACACAAATGCGAAATGTATTTCAAAGCTTCTGCTAAATGATTTATTTTGTAAAAGTGTCAAGAGCTCAACAAGTACTTTTTTTTACTGTTTCGTAAAGTGTGAATGGATGCTTTTTGGCGAGAATTAAAAAGTTTATACAATATTTTACTGGATGCTAAAAAAAAAAGAAAGATATTTCCATAAAAGTGCAGTTTATGTATTGTGGATGTCTTAGAAAAGTAATATTAATCAATTAATGAATTATCCCAAGTATATTTATATCTGTATTTGTATCCTATGAGCACTTGGAGAAATCTCATTATTGTAATACGGCAAGAATTACACCTCACTTACACAAATGCGAAATGTATTTCAAAGCTTCTGCTAAATGATTTATTTTGTAAAGTGTCAAGAGCTCAACAAGTTCTTTTTACTGTTTCGTAAGTGTGAATGGATGCTTTTTGGCGAGAATTAAAAAGTTTATACAATATTTTACTGGATGCTAAAAAAAAGAAAGATATTTCCATAAAAAGTGCAGTTTATGTATTGTGGATGTCTTAGAAAAGTAATATTAATCAATTAACGAATTATCCCAAGTATATTTATATCTGTATTTGTATCTTTTCGGGGTTTAGCGATTTAATTTGTGTTGAAATTAATTTTTAATTATGGGTTAAAAGGAGTATTATGGGCTATCTTGTAATATTATAAAGTAAACAAATGTTTTCTCATAACGTAATCTTTTTCGTAATCTTAACGTAACGTTTTCTCATAACGTAACGGTAATAGTCATTCTATCGCGATACTGTATCACTTTTCAGAGTTGTGACAGAAAGACAGCCCCAGAAAGAAGCTGCTAGGTTATTAATTGCTTATGACCGCTTGCTTATGACCACTCCAAATGAATCAAAAGGGAAAACAGTTTTAGTGATATATCTAACATGTATCGAATTGACAATGGATCAGAACATTATAATTATGGTTTCAGTAATAACAATTATGAATAAAACAGAATAAAACTTTTTGATCATAATTCTAATAATGCAAAGTTGCGATTTTAGTAATAAAAATTGTTCTTGAAAGAAATTGAATTTTTTTTTTAATTCAGTAAAGAGATCGATTAAGAGCTCCATTAAGTGATCTTTATTTTAAAATTTTTTAGTGATAATAACAACGATACATCTATATAAATGTATCATATAACTTTTGATCATAATTCTAATAATGTATATTTTTTTAAAAATAATTGATCCATTAAGTGATCTTTATTTTAAAATATTTTAGTGGTAATTTAGAACCCTTTTAGGGATAATAATAGCGATACATCTGTATAAATGTTTTGTATGGGGACTTTTGACAATGAATTAGAAAATTATAGTTAGGATATTAATAATAGCAATAATGAATAAAAAAAAGGAAAAACTTTTTGATTATAATTTCTAATAATGCTTATTCATGATTTTAATAATAAAAATTTTTCTTAAAAACAAACATTTTTAAAAACTAATCAATTAAGAGATCTTTATTTTAAAATATTCTTTCTGATAATTTAGAACATTTTTAGTGATAATAACAGCAATGTATCTATCTATATATATATATATATGTATTGTATGGTGATTTTTGATAATGAATCAGAAGGATATTTAAATAATAGAAATAATGAATAAAATAACGATGAAACTTTTTGATCGTAATTCTAATAATCCATATTTGCGATTTTAGTAATAAAAATTGTTCTGAAAAGAATCTTAATTTTTAAAATAATATATTGCTTGTTATTAATTGCTTATGGCAGCTTGCATTTATTTTCGTTATTTTTTTTTCCAAAAGGAATAAAAAAATGAGAACATTTTTAGTGATCATAACAGTGATGCATCTATATACATGCATCGTATGGGGATTTTTGATAATGAATCTGAAGATTATAGTTTTCAATAATAACAATAATGAATAAGACAGTATAAAACTCTTTATCATAAATCTAATAATGCATATTTGAGATTTTAGTAATAAAAATTTTCTTAAAAGAAATTGAATTTTTTTAAAATTGACTCATTAAAAAATATTTACTTTTTAAAATATTTCAAAAGATTTTTCGAAAGTTTGAAAATTTAACTTAGAGTATCTATACTTCTGACTGATAAATGAAAAGTCTATCAAAATTAAATGCTGAAATTTTAAAGCGTAAATTTTGTAACGTTATATTAATGTTATTTTTGTTAGTTATTAACATTAATTTTGTAAAATTGCATGCCAGTTTCTGAAATATAAAGAATATTTGGATATGTTTATGTACCTCTTAATCTTACAAGAATCTATCAAAATATTTGAATGTTTGTTCAAAATTTAATTTTGATATATTTTCTGTAATGTTATATGTAATAAAATATCGATTTAAATGTACTTTACCGTACAATTTCAATTGCTTCTCCATACTGAGAGCTTTGCAAAACTTAAATATCGGATGCTCGTATAGTAGGATGATTAGTATTTAACTGTGTTTTTTAATTACCAAGTAGGAAAGACTTAATAACTTTCTTAGTATTTTTAATTAAAGCAATTATATTCTTTTGTTTGAATTAGTTAACATATATTTCATTACTGCAAATTTCAGTAACGACATCAGTATAATGAGCACGTTTAGTTCTAAGAAATCAATTTTGTTTTTTCCCAACAACTGAAATATTTGCTCCATTTTAAAAGTAAAATCGATTTAGACTTTATTAATTTTAGCAAATTTTAACTATTTTCGAAACTTCAATTTAACAAAACTTGCTATAGATTTTTTCATTTATATCTTCTTTTATGTACAGCATTAAAATAGTTTAAAATTTAAAAACACAAAAAATTACATATTTTAATTCATAATATTTTACTCATGTTATTTTAATGTGTATCACGCTTTCTACCTTAAACAGTCTTTCAAATTATTGTATGTATTTCGTTATCTTAATTAAATTAATCAAATATTGCAAATTAAAAATTGCTTAAACTGCTAGAAACTGAAGAGAAATAAAGCCCTGAAATGAATTTAAAGCATAGCGTAAAATTTTATCTATTTTAATTCAATGGCTTAATATTATGGTTTGTTTCTTTGAAATCTGTATAGTTTTCATAAAAATATTTTACAATTTTGCAAGAAAATATATTAGTCACATTAGTATCTATCTATATATATATATATATATAGTTATATGTATATGTATGTATGTATATTATTTAATATAATTTAAAAGTGTTGCACAAATCCTCAGTTTTTATTTACATTTCTAGGAATTACATGAAATGAAATAGATTGAGGGAAAAAAAAAATATTTCATAATACATGAAAAAATTATGGAGTTGAAAAAAATATTTTTAATAAAAGTTAATTTAATTTTATATGACGTTTGTTTTCTAACAGATCGTTTGAGTACTATTATCATTAAGCAGTTTATTAATATAAAATATTCTCTACGTACAAAATTATAAATTTCGAGATTTAAACTACAAATTCTGCATATTATTTTACTCACTCTTTACTGTGCTCTTATGTATTCTCTGCAGTCTTAAGTACCTTAGTTCACTGTATTCTTTTACTCTCTCTCTTTCTCTTTCTGTGCTTCTTCCGTATTTCTGCACTCTCTATCTCTCTCTCTCTCTCTCCCTCTCTTTCTCTTTACTGCGCTCTTTTACTCACTCTTTATTATACGTTTATAATATCTTATAATAATAATTCTCATGCTCTTTTCTGTATAAGTTATACACAATAACATAACAATTTAGTAACAAATATGAAAGAAAAACGTAAGTGCTTTATTTTTGTTGCATTTATCATTGCATAATCTTTCATTTTTTTTTTAAACCAAAACTATTGGTTATGTGAAATCATCAAGCAGGTTCAATTAAATATTGTAATTTAGCAGTAAAGCAATCTGATAATTATAATATTATTATTGTTCAATATATGTATGTAATATCGCTAAAGTAGAAGATGATTACATTTTTATGGATAAAAAATCTTTCTTATTACGATTTAAAAAAAAAAATATATTTAAGTAAATGTTATGTTTTCCTATTTTGATATTCATGAATTGTCTTCATTTAATGAATAAAAATAATAATAAAGTTATTATAAATTTTATTTAAAAATAAAATCTATTATTTTTTTTTTTTTTTAGTTTACAACCGGATTACAAAAATATAATGTAGAAGAGAAAGAATTTTAAATGATTTCATATAATTTTATACAACTAAACAAATCTGACTAAGTTTAAAACGATATATTGTAAAATGATATAATAAATTATAGTTTTTTTTTCCTTTTCAAATCAAAATATTGTACTTAAATATAAAATAATTTAAATATTTGAAAATTTTATGAAAATTAAAACTGAAGTATATTTACGCATCACTTCCCTTCGAAATTTTAAAATTTGTTTCTTAGTAGTTATTATAATATTGGTGCAAATACTGACTTTCCTAATTTATTAATTAATGACTTCGAAATTATTAAATTGTTTTGTTTCTTATAATACTGGTGAACATACTGACTTTCTGAATATATTCTTGTTTAAATGCTCTCTTGCGTAACAAAAAATATATCCTTAACAAAAAATATATCCATAGGTATTAATTTCATGTTTTTAAATAATTTACATTTTACCTAAATTTTGTTTTAATAACTATTTTATAACTGCTATTTGATTTAATAACTATTTTGTAACTGCCGTTTGATTTAATAACTATTTTATAACTGCTATTTGATTTAATAACTATTTTGTAACTGTCGTTTGATTTAATAACTATTTTAAAGTTGTACAACCCAGATAGTTGATAAGTTTTTCTAAACAATGTTTATTGCAATCTTAACAATAAACATAATTATTAACAATAGTTATAAATATAGCACGACATTTATATCAAAACGTCCTTTTTTTTCATAAAGGAGAAGTAATCGGGGTTTTGTTATAATATGCTAATAACAAATTGCTTATTATAGAATGTTGAGACACGGGTTATCAGTGACGGATTTAGGTTCGATGGCGCCTTAGCCTAGGTTTAGGTTTGACGCCCTTATATATAACAATAATAATAATACGAATAGTAATAATGGATTCGAATTAAATTTAGGTATGAATTAAATATATATAATATATATATATATATATATATTTGTTATAACAACTAAACATACAATTTAGAATAAATTGCTTTTAATTAAGAAATAAATCATATCTGTCTAATTAATCATATAATATATTTGTTTCTTGCTTTCAACCGTGCGAAAGTATTAATGACACCCTCATACTTAACTTCTTGAACAAATTGTCTTTCAATACTTAATAATTTTTTTTTTTTTTTAATATCTATTTGTTAGATATTTTAAATTTTACTACTTACACGATTAATTATTTTAAAAATAACTCTACCCTTTAAATATTAATATCTTGAAGTTGTCAAAGCAAGAAAAGAAGCATTAAAATTCAGTCTTACAGTTGATAAAAAGCAAAAATCGATTTTAAATTTTTGCTGCCTCAAACTTTTGGTGCCCCTAAAAATTTGCCGCCCTTGACCCGGCTTCGAGGGCCTAAGCTTAAATTCATCATTGCTGGCTATATAATTGTACAAATTTAATATGTGTGTACGTTGTGTTAGATTTGCTTAAAAGTTTTTAGATTTTTGATAAATGCAATTTGTGAGAAATTGAGTATTTATAAAGTGATTCATATTCCTTTTTTTACACATGATACTAAATACTTGAATTAAAATTCAATTATGTATAGTTATGGAACGTTTGCATCGAATTTGAACGTTTTTTTTTTTTTTTAAATTCATTTTGTGCGTAAAATAGAATTTTGAAGTTAAAAAATACTACCAAGAAAATAACAGACATTTCCCTAAGTTAAAAGTTTAAAATTAGATTTTTTAAAAGTTTAGTGATTAGGAAGAAAAGATTATGTAATAATTGCGATTCATTATTAGATTAATATACTTAGTTTTCTAAATTTTAAGAACAAGTTTCGTTTTTTTAACATTTGTAACCCTAACCCTGTATATAGCATGAATTCGAATAACAAGATATTTTTTGGAAAACAATGCTTATATCTTATAGAGGTTATTTTTAATGTATTTTGTGTTGATTTTAATTATGTATATTTTCAATGTATTTGTCTAACAAGAGTAATGCTAAATTATTATCAATTGTATAGAATTGAGATTAATTATTCAGAATCATGCAGCACATAAAAATACCTATTAAATTAAATTTTGTATTCAGATAACAAATTAAAATTGGTCAAAATTTATATTTCCAAAAATTCTGGTATATTAAAATATACTTTGTTTTCTAAATTTAAGAACAAGCTTCGTTTTTTAATTTTGTAATATAATCCTATTTATAACAATTCGATATTTTTTTGGAGCACAATGCTCATGTATTATAGAGGTTATTTTTAAGATATTTGCATTGTGCCATCAGAATGTCAACAAAATTAGTGATAATTGTCATCCATTGTTCAACATTGAGAATCAATTGTTCAGCATGTACAGTATATAAAAATACCGATTACATTAAATTTAGTATTCAAATAACAATTTAAATTGCTCAAAAATTTTATATTTCAAAAATTCTGCTATATTAAAATGTACTTAGTTTTCTAAATTTTAAGAACAGAGTTTCATTTTTTAACTTTTGTAACCTTGCCTTGTTTTAACATGAATTCAATTAATAAGATATTTTTTGGAGTACATTGATGATATCTTTTAGAGGTTATTTTAATACATTTCTATTGTGTTATCAGAATGTCCAACAAAATTAATGTTAAATTGTTATCAATTGTACAGCTTACATTGAGATCAATTGTTTAGAATCGTACAGCACATGAGAAATGGCGGCTAAATTAGAATTTCTATTCAAATAATAAATTAAAATTGCTCAAAATTTTTAAATTTTAAAAATACCACTATGAAACATGATAACAATAAAATTATTCAGAAAATATTTCTTGAGTTTTTAAATTCTAAGTTTATTTCTACAGAAAATAATTTATTTGTGTGCTATACAAAGAAAAGGACAATGAAACAGGATTATAAAAAATTATTTCATTGAAATTGGGAAATATTAGAAATTTTTCGATACATATTTATAAACATTTTTCTGGATTTTTTGGCTCTAAAAAGATCGTCTACTACGGAAAATCTATTGTAACATTCATAAGTTTAGAATGTAGCTTTATATTTACCGCCATCAAAGCTACCACTCCGCATGGGGAGAGGTACAGACAAATTGTTATGCTGTCTAGCACCTTTAGCTACACCTCGTAAACTATTTCTTTGCTTTTTTTAGCAAGCTGTTAAGTTGTATTTTGTAACAATATTCCTTCTGTCGGATAAAATTACAAAAGCTTCAACTTATTACCGAAAAGAAAAGCGTACATCATTTTTTTTTTTTTTAATGCCAGTAATGGTCATTTTTTTTTGTCCAGTGAAAGTAGACTTAAAATTTAACCCCAACTTTTACTGTTGCTAGTTGTTAAAATTTGACTTCTTGACAGACATGTGATTGTGTTTGTATACAACTTCTCCATTTTCATTTTTTTCTATGTAATATTTGTAATGAGTTCCAACCTAAAAAAAAAAAAAATTGTTTTACTGTTTCGGTTTTCCTTTAAGTGTTTCTTTTGATTCTTGCACTTCAAACATTGTCGTAATGTTTGACTAAAGGTATGATTGTTAATACAACGTATTGTCAAATAAACTATTGTCAATGGAAATTAAAATAAGAAGATTATTAGTTAATAAAACATGATTTGTTCAAGAAGATTTTTTGTTAATGATACTTAACTTCCTCCTTGTTAAGCACCATTAACAAAAAAACTTTTAATTTTAAAATGATCTATGTAAACAATGTTTGTAATTTTAAATTAAAATCAGTCAATTTGATAAATAAAGAAATTCAAACTATAAATAGCTTGGTTTGTCGCAGTACGGTCATTTTTTTTTACACACTTTGGCTAATTACACCGGGAGCAACAGATTAACGTGAATTCCAAACCACTAACAAGAACCGTTACCTGGAGCTTGTGGTGCAAAAGCCCCAAGGCCTACAAATTTGCCATCAAGCCGCCAACCTATGAATGCAATAAATAGTTAAGTTAAGAACATGAGTTAAGAATTAGTGAGTGATAAAATAATATATCATTTCTGAAAAACATTGATTTGTCTCAAAAAAAAGAAAAAATCGGTATTTGTATATTAACTTAGCACTCGCTTTCCTGCTGGCGACAAAATGTGTTTTACCGCCAATAATTTGTTAATCTCTATTGTATTTAACTCGTAAAGAACAATTAGTTTAATTACTAGTGTTCAAAAACATTTCATTAGTTATAAAAAATAATTCAAATTTTGGTAAATACATTTTATTTCACACTTTTAGTGCAATTTCAAAAATCACCAAATTTGGCATGATGGATCCAAATTTCTTCCTGTTGTTGAATATGCATAAATTGAAGATACAAAGGATTTGGGTATCATCCTTCTAAAAAATTCATCGTCAAAAATCTGGGTTAAACAAATTTCAATTTACCTCTTTCCTGATTATCAACTGAAATTCTTTCCATCATTATGATTTGTATTGACATTTACAAACATAATATGGAACCTCGTATATCTCTCGATTTATTTCGTCTTGAACGTGCACATTGACTTTGTGGCGGATTTTAAAAAGTAAATGAATAAGATTTAATCAAACATCAAAATACAGTAAAATAAAACTTAATTAATATTTTAATATGCATTTAGATAACTTAAACTATTTCAGTGTAACATCCCAGTCGATTTGACATTAAACACACTATGTTAGTTTTCGAAAAGCTGATTCAAGATGTTCAACAAAGTTAGGAAAAATGGCAAAATTACTTAATTAAATTCGATAGTCTTTTATTGTGCCAAATTAATACAAGTTCAAATCAACCAAACGTTCTAAGTGTATGTGTCAAAAAAAGACTATTTCTTTTTATTATTGTTATATTTCTTTTATATTACTATTATCACTATTATGTTGTATTATTAATCTTGTTATATTTCTTTTTGACAGTTTGTTTAAAGAATAAAAATTGATTAACTATATATAAGCTAAAGTATTATGATCAACCATGTATACATTAACTATGTATGTATGATCTATAAACATATTTTTGCATGGCATTGGCTTTAAAGATGTGATAGTCAAAATTCAACTACTTATAATTCAAGTTCATCATCTAACAATTCTTTCATCTAAGACATAATATAAGGTCACATATTTAGTATTGTTTCAGGAACTGTCATCAAAATTGTATATTGTTAGAATATAACTTATGTACATTTTAATTATAAGATCTCGTGCATTGTGACCTTGTTTCCAAATAATGACGAATGAAAGGTTAATTTTATGAAAGGCCATCTATGTTGTATTAATAGTATTTGCCTTTTCCTGCATATAATATATGTTCTAACAGTTTAGCAGATTGATGAACTCGTTTAAGAAATGCAATTAGCAACTAAAATCAACCAGTTAATAACAATAAAAAACAACCAAAATCGAATTCTTGGAAAAACTTACGTACAACTTTAAATAATATGCTTTCAATACTGGGCTTTGTCTATGACTATAATATTGTTTATAAGATGCAGGTCATCAACATCAACGCTGGCTATGGATAAATTAGTCCTATCATCAATTCAGAACATCAGTCTAAAGGCCTTCGTGTGCTGTACCTGATGGTACGCCCAATTTTTGATCAGATAGTTTTCTTGAACAATACAAGCGAAAACTTTAACTACAGAATTATGTGTCATCATTCAATAAACTTTTCAAAATAGTTTTAGTTTAATGGCAACTGAACCATCTGATTTACGGCAATGCTCCTACATTATATTGGCGATATAACTTGATTCTTGGCGATGCAGCATGTGATTTAACAATTTAGTTTGTTTGACAAAGTCACTTAAAAAGCTGTTTTAAAAATTGAATTCTCATTACAAGTTGTGTCGGACCACATACTTCACAAATTAAATGCTGGGAATTTGTGAACAAGTTGTTAAATATTGCTATGACATTGATCCAAGATTAAAATAAAAAACTTAAATTTTTTCTTATGAATAAGTGAATCATAAGTTTACAACCAGAGATCAATATTAAGTATGAACACGGGATTAAATATTACTATAACATAATTTCTAAGACGCCAGTCATAGGCTTCGGCTGTGCTCATAGATAAGTGAATCATAAGATTACAACTGTAAATCTGTGGTATCTCCTGCCTGTGTCAATTACTGGAAAGACCACCTTTACATCAATTAACTCACCCAATTTTGTAGAACTATTTACTGGTATATTTATAGAATTATGTGACCTTATTTTTAACCTAATTTATAACATTATGCTCTTCAATTTAGTTCAGCGACAAATGATTGGTATGGCGTCAACGTTACATTAACAGAGTAAACCTCCTTCCTGTATGTGGTACACGTTCCTGTAATTTAGTTGTTGGATGAACTTGTTTCAAGAATCTATTCCAAAAACCGAATTCTCGGTACAACTGTTGCCAGGCAATGTGCTTAGAGTATTGTGTGGTTTGATACTGTTATTACCTTGTGTTTCCAAGACGCCAATCATCAACGTTAATCTCGTCTATGGATAAGTGTATCATAATCTTACAACTATGGCGTCAGTATTACGCTTATGGTATATACCTTCTTCCTGTGTCAATTACTGAAGGGACAGTCTACACACGCAGTCAATCCAGCCTCCATCACACGAATTTAGCTTAAACCCCTTGGAAAAAAAAAAAACCAGAAAGGGGGATTTGTTTTTTCTCTGGAAAAAGAAAAAGTGACTGTGTTCTGGGCCGCGTTGTAATTACACCGCTACAAAGGAAACCGCTAAACAGGTACGATCGTTTTCTATCCCCCCATCCTTATCCCCTCGCAGTGTGTATCGGTTATGGTTATAATTCTCATTTGTTTTTTGGCAAATTTGACAGGAAGCGTTTTTGTCGTGTTTTGTTCTTTAACGCTTTTCAACACGTAAGGAAAACATATAGTGCGGCCTCAGGTTCAACTATCTGGTTATGGGTTTCCCACTTTTTTTATTTGCCTGGCTTTCGATTGTTTTGGTTTTCGTTTTGTTACTTTTTTTCTTTTGGTTCAGAGGTCAGTTTTGAGAGCATTTCAGAAAATGAGATAAATACACTGTGTTATTATTATTATTATTACTTCGGTGGAAGTAAAGAAAATTAAAAACAGTAAAAAAAAATAATAATAATAATATACATTTTAAAGTTAATTATTGAATCCATATGTTTTGAAGGTCATGGTCTAATGCTATGTTTTGAGAAAAATAAAGATATTTATTTATCAAAGTAATTTTTTTTAAATTCTAAAAACAGGATAATCAAACACTTTCGAGTTTAATGGGAATGGGAATATTTTGGTACTGTTTACAAATGTATTAGCTTTTAATGAATGCATTAGCTTTTAATTTATCTTTATTGAGACTCACATTAAATCTGAAATATATTACTTGAAATGATTTTATTGATAAATTGTGAGTGCTAAACAATAAAGGAACTCCCTATCTTTTTAAACTTATGTCTACTAAGTTATTGTGCAATAGTTTTTCTAATGAGGATTATTTCTTCATTATCGTTGTATAGATTATTTCCTCATTATTGTTGTATAAATTATTTCTTCATTATTTGTTACCATATGTTATTATTATTATCATTATTTTCTCATTATTTTTAAATACTAAATAATTTATGAGGTTTATTGAAATATAATAAGTTAATTACTACCTGAATATTCTTCGGAAGATGCAAAGCGAAATCAAAAATGTATAAGAAACAATTATCCACTTTTAACATTGAAATGGCCTCTGTTTTTCAACAGCCTTAAAATTCATATGGACCTGTTAAAAGGAAAAAAAAACTATACTTTTTTTTTTTTTTATAGTGAAAATATTAAATTTTTATATTAAGGAAATTTGCAGTTTCATATTTTAATGTATATGTTTTTACTGCAATAATTCTAATTGTATTATTGTAAATTGCCTTATTCTATATTATAAAGCGGGAATAAAAAATTAATGTTTTCACATTTAATAAAATTTCAGAATTTTTAAGATAAAAAAAGATCCTTACAGAACAGAAAATAATGAATATTTTTCCAGATTTGTAATACATTTTGAATTTTTATTTCATTTAAAGCGTGCACAACAAATGAGCGTCAACAGCGTGAACAAACAAATAATTATGCAATACGCATTATATTAAAACGCAATAACAATCGTCGGCGAAATCGCAAAAATAGGACCATTGAATTTGGCGACTTTTTGTGGAGTCGGAGTACCAAATGCGGTAACTTGTGCTTGTACTTTTGCAATTCACTTCACTTACAATTGCAACCCTTTACTTGGCGGACTTTGGCAAAAAAGAATTTTTGACGAAAATCACAATGGCCCCTATTTTGCGATTTTACCCAGGTGTCTACTAATGAATCTTTAACATTAAAATGTTTATAAAAATAATTTAAAATTTCAAAGAAAAAAAGCAATGATATAGATGAATTCTCATAAAGTCATACAAAGAGGGAAATGAACCAGATATATCTATGATTTGAAATTGCCACAAAGAAACACATAAAAGTTATGTGAATAGTAATTTTCAGTATGTTTGACGTTAATACTGACTTTTTTTTTTTCCCATCATTAAGCCAATAATAAAATGCATTTGACATGACCGTAATAATATTATACATTGACATACATTTGTATTACCAATAGAAAATGTCTTCTTAAAAAACTTTTACCGGAAATCTAGTTGCATTGAATTTTTACCAGAGAGAGAAAAATAATTATATGAAGATACAAATGCAGCAATTTTCAAAGAATGGTTCCTTTTCTTACAAGCAATATATTGGTTCAATTTTTTATATTTCTGTTAATAAATGTGAGAAAAAAAACCCTTTTATGTACAATAAAAGTAGAAATAATTCTTTTAAGTGACAGCGACTGTATTTATTATCAAAACTCTAAATATTGTTTTCTTAAGTCATATTAATGGCTTTTTTACACAAATTTTTTATTCAATTTTATTTACTCTGATTATTAAATTTCGTTTCATAAAATTCCAAATAAGCTAATACAAAATGATTCTGAATTCTGTCAGAATACAGTTTTGGAAACAAGTTTTAAATTTACAATATATTAATATAATAGCTGATTGTATTTCTAAATTACTCCATCAGTGACTGATTGTGCTATGAGTTAGATAATGAAAGCAGGTAGTCTTTATCATTAAATCACTGGAGAGGTACTACAGAATAAGAACAAGATAGTCTGCATATTTAGTGATTGACACGCTATAAACAATGACATTAAATTTGGCTAAAATATGATATTGGAGATTTTTTAAATGGCGATGTAGTAAAATTGGCTTTTCATTCAATTCATTTCCAAATGTCAATGCATGTTTTACTTAAAAAATGGTATAAAAAGGCTTTAAAAAATATATTTTATTACTTGTAATAAGTTGAAATATTATTGCAACACATTATTAACAATCACAGATTAACAAGTATTTAATCTCTCCGTTTGAAAATTGGTCTTACAGTTAAACTTTATTGATTGTCAATGCAACTTGTAGGGGTTTTTAATTTTTATTTTACATGACTTGATATATTTTCATAAATACTATTAAATTCTTTAGAATAGTAAATTTTTAATTTTTATACAAGGGAATTAAATTAAAATAACACTTCTTGCTTGATGTGAAAAAAATAAATTCATCAGTACTTTTAGATTTAAAATCAAGAAAGCTTTACGAATTTAGAAGAACGCAAATTATTATTATTAATACATCATTAAGTCCATGGCCATTACAAAAATTCAATTGTATTTTATTTATTTCCTAAATGCTTTAAAAAAATCATAGTTCTGATTTTACTAGGAGGGAGCTTTCCATAGTTTGAAAACACTAACAGAAGATATAAAATTATATTTAGTGTAATAAGAATAAGATATGGAGGAAAAAAATTTATTTTTAGAAATATTTTATTAAATTCTCAATTTAATTATATTTATTTACAAGATCTCGAATGAAAAAAAGTCTAACAAATCAATTATTTAAATATAAATTATTTTCTTTAGAATTCACTTTATTCTACTATAATTCTCAGTACACGGTATATCTATTAATTTCTAGAATAATTATCGAACTTATTACTAGGATAATTATCACACTTATTACTAGAATAATTATCACACTAATAACTAGAATTATTATCAAACAATAATTGAATACTTATTGGCAAAAATATTACATATATAATTTTGATACTAAGAATTAAAACAGATTAGTTACAGAATCCAATTTTCTTCTAAATACTTTTTTTTTCGAATTTAATTAGCTTAATCTAAAAATGCTACAATATTTTCTAATTCATAAGGACATTTTTTAATTATTAATACGTGGTTAATTAAATTGGCTTCGATCGTTAAACTAAAAGAAATATTTAAAAAAAAAAACGATAACAAATAAACCGCAAAAAAAAAAAAAGAACAGAAAAAAAATTATGTGATAATACCTTTGTTGTGGTTCCCGATAAACATTCCCTTTATTTTATTCTTCTATTTCTTTTTCTCCTATTTTTTTCTTTTTCTTCTTTTTTTTTTTTTTTAACTTTTTTTTTTTTTTATTCTTTCTTGTTAATTGAAATAACTCGCAATTGTAACTAACCAACACTTGGGAGGTCAAAGTTTGATGCTTTTCAGAAAGATTTCTTTTTTTCCTTTTACCTTGTACGGCGATCGTCTGCTTTTTTTTTTTTACTGTTGCCATTTAGCTCGCTTTTATTTCAGTGCATTCGGACAATAATAACGAGCTGACAGAGAAGCCGCTTAGCCAATAACTCTACTCAAATGTGGCCGCTTTCAAAAGGCACAACAAAGTAATTGAAAAATAAAGACAGCCCTCTCCAATTAAATTAAACGTTTCTTTCTTTCTTCTTCTTTTTCTTTTTTTGTTACCAAGAGAGTAAATGTTCGATTCACCTCGGTTCTGTTGAGAGATGTTAATCCCGAATATTTATGAACGATTTCAACTTCGAATTATAGTAAGAATTATACAGGAAACATCCTTTACGAAGAAAAAGTAGTTGTTCAACATTAGAACAATGTAACAAGGTTTTTTTAAAGTTATGGAGGATCATAAATGGCGGCAAATTCACTTTGCAGTAACAAACGATAAAAAAAGAACAAATATAGATAAATAAAATGGAACAAGAAAAAAAGCGGAGAACAAAATTATAAAAAAAAAAATATATTAGAATTAAATTATTTTTATGATTATTCATTCGTTTCTAATCAAAATAAAATAAAAAATAAAAAAATTAAAATGCTGAATATTTTTTTTCTGTTTGATTCTTTAATTATTTGAATATCTCTCGGTGGCAACGGCCCAAAATCGTTAATTTTATTTATCTGAAGAGTTTTTAAATGATTGTAATTTATGTTTCTAGATTGTTTTCGTCTGACGTTAATGAATAATCAAAGTAAAATAAAATGTAAAATGATTCTTTTTAAAAATCTGAGACAATGCTATCAAGATTTAAGTATTTTGGTAAGTGATTTATTCCTTCTCGTTTTAGTTTATTTTCTAAAAAAAAAAAATTCTGAGTTTTTGGTTCTGTTTGAAATGTTTTGCCATTTTGAAGATCACGCTTTTTAAATTGTTTTTATAACCAAAAATATTTAAATTAGTCTGAATTTTGAAGTAAAAATAATAAAGAATGTATGAATTTAAAATTTGTTTTATCTATTTTTTATTGAATAATTTGTAATCATTCTTAATAAGAATTATTAATATTTGCCGCATTTTATATTTCACTTAATCATTCTTATTAAGAATGATTAAGAAAATATAATCTGGCAAATATTTGAAAATGCTACTATATTTGTAATGTTAAGCATTATAACAATCATTGAATCAATTTTTTTACAAACTAAATATTTAACATATTGAACAAATTTATTAATGTTTTATTTTTAGTTACATTAGTTTTGATGCATCATTTATAAAATAAATGTGGCAAAATAATTATTGTTTTACTGTTAGCACATTACGTTTTTAATATAAATTCTATTATTTTAATTTGTTTTATTAAACACCGTTTTTTTCTTTTATTGATCAAATAATTAATGTTAAAATCTAGGATAGTAGAAAAAAGTAGCCAATCTTGCAACCCGGAATGTTTGCCAATTTCATTAGAGTTATAGTAGTTTAATTAGGGGAATTCGTTATTTCCACTATTTTCAAACTTTTCAATGATCGTTTTAATGTAGATTTTATTGTTATTTGCTGTAATATTGTTAACAAATATGTAAAATATAACCTTACTTTAAATTATTAGTTCGATAAAAAGGTATGTTATAATTGTATGGCATATCTTAGATGTTATGTTATAACTGCATAGCAGCCATTAATGCATACTATAAATATTATGATGTTATCACTCATTAAAATACGAAA
Organism: Caerostris extrusa; assembly: GCA_021605095.1. Lineage (NCBI taxonomy): Eukaryota > Metazoa > Arthropoda > Arachnida > Araneae > Araneidae > Caerostris > Caerostris extrusa. The sequence continues at coordinate 44,225 of BPLR01007695.1, forward strand.
CAAATTTATTTTTACCTTATTAATTACTTGTATTTTATTATTAAATAATTAATAAATATTCTTTGGTTGAAATCTAGAATACTGCATCCCTGAGTCGCCTATATCTTGCAATCAGGAATATTTCGCCAATTTCTTTTAGGGTTACAACACTCTACAGGAATTCATAACTTCTTTTTCGGAACAATATAATGACTATTTATTTCTCCTTTGATAGTCATTTGTAGAATATTTTAGCAGAATAGGAATTTTTAGTTTGGTGAAATAATCGATATATTTTGGCTGCAATATGGGGTGTAAAAAGAAAACATTAAAAATTTGCCATAATAGTGGTAAAATTTTTGCTATAAAGCGATATAAATTGGCCTAAAGACAATTAAGACATAATTTTTTTGGAATAATAATGTTAAATTTTGGAGCAAAAAAGTGATAACATTTGGCGCAAAAATATTCAAGAAATAAAAAATTTTTAGGGATAAAATTTAGAGATAAAAGCATTAACTTTTTGGCATAAAAAGTAATTTAAAAAACAAAATTCGCTTAGTAAAAAGTTTCGTGATAAAGTGATAAATGTTGAGGTTAAAAAGCATTAATTAAAAATTTGGCAGGATTGTGATAATATTTTGCGTTAAAGCGATAAATTTTGGCTTAAAAGCATTTTCAGGAATAAAATTTTATGTAATAGCTGTTTGGCTACTATTGTTGGAGCAATAGAAAAGTTTGCAGTGATAAATTTTGCGTCTTAAATAGCGTTTTAGCGTTTTACAATGACGCGTAACTTCGACAGCGACTTTTTGTTTACTGGTGATTTGGTAGTGAAGGGATTTTGATTAGTGAAGGATTTTGGCGTAATATCATTTACCGCGAAAACTACTGGTGCATAAAAAATAACGGCGTACTTACGTATTAACGCCACCGCAGCAGAAGTTGCGCTAATGCCAATAAAGAGCTGCCAATGCGCCAAAATAGAGACTGTTTTGAATCTATGTTAAACTCTATATTGGCCCATTTTCCGCGAAATCCGATTGACTACTTTGTATTTAAATAAAGTGTTTTGAATTTTGAAAGGGTTTTGTTTTTAAATAAAGTGTTTCATATATTTTATGATTTGTCACAAAAATTTTTAAGTGTAGATTGGCGCCACTTAAAAACCGCCAAATCTGTAGCTATGGTGGAGTTAATACGTAAGTACCAATAACGGATTCATTTCGTTTCGTAATTAATAAAAATTATGCACGTAGAAATAAAATTAAAATTCATTATAATGTTTGAAAAAAAAAAAAGAAATAGTGAATTCCTTCAATTAAACTATTATAACCCTAAAGGAATTGGCGACATTCTCTGAGTTGCAAGATTGGGGACTTTTTCGGGGTACAGGAGCGTAGATTTTAACCAAAATTCGATTTATTTATTATTATTTAAGCAGACTGCAAGTTTTGTTATAACTTTAAACAAGTTCTGAAGAAAAAATGAAACCTACCTACTTATTTTATCTTAATGTCTCAAATTATAATGAATTTAATCGAAATGTCTCATTTTTCATTAGTTTAGAATTCCAAAAAAAAAAAAAAAAAAAAAAAAAATAGTTTTCAACTAAATGTTAGACTGAACCTAATGTTGATAATAATCAACATTTGAGGCGTGTTTTTTTTTTTTTTTTTTTTTTATTTGGCAATAACGTACCAAATCCGATAACTCCAACTTCTATACATTTTGTATATGCATGATTTCGCTATATCAAAAATACCGTTAAAAATTGGAATTTGGAATAAAGCATTTTATCTATTGGCGCGATTTTTAAAAGCCAAATTTGGCGCAAAACTTCATCGATTCCAACAATTACTTAAACATTGGACTTAAGGATATGGATCTAACTTGGTTTAGAATTTACATCCTCAAATTCAAGAATTCAGATTTGTTTTATTTAGAACTCATTTGACATTACCGTTTTAAATAATAAGTTTTTAATTTTCATTTGAATCTACATTTGTCAAAATTAAATTATTAAAGAGGGGGAAAAAAATGACAATATCACTTGTTGTGAAAAGGGATTTTAATTATTTATAATATACTAGTGGAATCGTTAAAAATCACGAAATGAAATTTATTTTTGCATTCATTAAGTCACATGAATTAACTATAGTTTTATTTCAAAAAGTTAATTTGATCATATAAGAAATTTGAAAGTCATGCTATCCACACAAACGTTTTTCAGTATTTAAGTGTTAACCACATGCAAGCAATTTGCAGCTCTTAATATCTCAGTGCATATTAATATCAACGATTGATTACTTTTATTAATATTTTCCACATAAAGAAATTCGGCCGTTTTTTTACATTTCGAATATTTTCTGCAACGAACATTTTCTGCGTTAAATATTTTCTACTAAACATTTCTCCCGAAACCAAACTTGGTTGACATTGGAAATGGCAATGGCAATGATTAATCGCTGATATATGTATATGTAACAATATAATTTTAGCAAATTTAATTTTTATTGGGGTTCTTAAATCATTCATTATTGTTTCCATACATAAATTTTGAAGAAGCCAAGAATAACTTTCTATTTTATTAAGTATTCGCTTTCCTTTTATTATTATGCTTGAATATGATGTTGGAACCTGGTGGCCAAGAGTCTGGCGCTCGGTACCACAATTTTCGTGTGCCATGGATTTTGTAGTGGTTCGAATTCCACATTAAAACGTAGGTCCCGTTCTAATATGGCTGTAGGACTGGCGGCCAATCTTGCCCCATAGGCATTAGTCCATTATGAGGTTGTCGACATTATTTGACGAATGAGAATATGATATTTCTTGGTTATGATTCCTCGTTATGAATATATGACAAATAAAACAATTTGAAAAAATAATAAATGAAGCAGAAATTCTAATGTATTAAAACAATCTACATTACAGAAAAATGACTGAAATATAACAGACAATGATTAATTTATAATTTTTGCCTACTTGGCCAAATAGTTATATATTATTGGCTTGATTTTGTAGTGGGCAATACTTGTTGCCTTGCAGTGCTCTTTTATAGGCTCAGCGATGTTTGCGAGCAAAAAGAGAAACGAATTAAATTCCTTTTTTATTTGTTATACTGTTTGGTTTTTTCCTTTGTCAAATTTTTGCCATTTGAAATAAACAGTTTTGGATAATAAATATTTAATAAAAACGTTTATTTATATATTCAATAAAATTTACGATTTTTAGAATGAATTGATCAAATAATTTAATCAGAAAAGCAAAAAATTGGAGTTAAATGGACAAAATAAAAAATAATTGAAAAACACCTAATTTAATAGAATAAGTATTGATTTATATCATTTTATGGCTTAATGGTTATCTTTTACAAGTCCAAACTAGGAAAGTTCAGATCGAAATCCATGTTCTTAAAACTTCACATGTTCATGTCAGGAATGGAGATGAAAATCAGTATGCCAGAAATCACCTTGTGTGTTGAGGAACTGCGAACTTGCCATATTCAGCCTCCGAAAATATTTATTTCAAATTTTGGTGGTAACAAGGATTAGCAAATTAGCACGGAAAGTTTTTAAACGTTGCTCAACATTTTTTCTTTTTTTCTTTTTTTAGTAGTTAGAACTGAAATCGAAACACATACAATTTGTTTGCTTGCATTCAGAGAATAAGAATTACCACTCAGCCTAGAGTCGGTTTTTTGGTATCGAATCAATTGATTTAGAACCTTGCATAAAAACGCCAGTAAGCTCGCTAGTAACGAGAGATAACGGGATTAGTATTTTAGTTCAAACTGCAACGCCCGGGTTTATAAAAATATTCGAATAAATGTTTCAAATCTGGTCGTGGCTTTAATTGGGCTTCCATTGCAAAATGGTGAACAACCTTCACGGATTTATGAGTCAATTCAAGTGAGCATAAATGAGAGATTCACATAGAAAAAGAGATATTTTATGCTCAGTAATATATATAAACAATTTGACAAAAATGAACTTCAGAATCACCAAATAAGTAGCATGAGGAATGAATATATAAGTTAATAAGCAGACATTTTTATTTGTTGTTCCTTTCTCAATAAACTATAACTATTTCAGGCGCATATCGCGCATCCCTTCACACATTGAACCACCCCAAAACACCTGCTGCACACAAACATCGGTACTAAATCTGCACACGAAATACCTCAACAAAATAAGTTCACTTATATAATGACCACATTTTATTGGCACTACCCATCATGCCGAGTCACGTTTGTACACGTGGGAGTTTGAAAACGTCGGATCGGAAAATAATAGCTAACAAAAAAAAAAAAAAATAGAAAACCCCCAAAAAAGAAAAAAATAAATAAGTTTTCGCAATGCCACTATTTCTCCAATATGTGGTACGCCAGAAAAATACAATATTGGAGTCACCAATTATGCCATAGAGCCAAGACGAATCGTGACGTGCCCCCAGGTGAGTCGTGAGTCGGTCGAGCCTTTTATTCAGATGTTACGTGTGACATACCGAACGGTGCCGCCTTTGAGTTTCCTTCATAACCTGCGTCTGTTATTACTATGGGCACTTTTTCTTCTTTTCTTTCTCTCTCTTCAGACCATCTTCGAGCCTCGGGCTTTTTCTCACACACATTAAAATTTGGCTTCGGTTATTATTTTGCGGACTTTTAAGCGGTCTAAAAGTTTGGTTTTGGTAGAGGAGATTAGAGGCATATTTATGTTGTACAGGGATGTTTTTTTTTCTTTCTTTGTGTACTTGGTTTGTAACTTATAGGTTTTTGTTTTTCAAACAGTATCATCAATAATTTGATTTTATGAGAAGTTTTTTTTAATGATTTCCTCATAAAGCAGCACAGATTGGATTTTGGCTCGAAACTAGGTGAATATTTCTGAAGGAAAAGCTTCAGTGACAATGCAGGAGAAAGATACGATAAATTCTCATGCAGGATTTTAGGTTTAGATACTATCCTGCGTATTTATTTAAAACTGTGGCGGCAAAATGTGAATGCTATGTACTACATGACCCTAAATAATGTTGAAAGTTTTTTAGTGGCGAATATAAAAACTCAGGTAAAAATGCGCAGTTTTCGATGACAACAACTTTGTGTTGTACTTTGCTTACAGTTTGAATGTTAAGGAGAAAGATATAACAAGATTGTTTGGTGGAAAATTTATAAAAAACAATACACAAATAATTATACCATAATAAACTATACATAAAGCAATACAACATTCACTCACAAATTCACACGCAGAATTTAAGACTTAAATACTATCATGGACATTCATTTAAAATTGTGGCAGAAAAATGTGAATGCTATGTAGTAGGCTGTTCTTGAATAATGTTGAAACATTTCTTGTGGCAAATGACACAGGTAAAAATGTACAATATTCGATAACAGCAACGTCTTGTTGCACTTTGCTTAGAGTTTGTATGTTAAGGGGAAAAAATATAATTAGATTGTTTGAACGAAAATTTATAAAACAATATTTGCACCCCATAAATTCACATGCAGAAATTTAGGCTTAGAAACCATCTTAGGCATGCATTAAAACTGTGTGGCAGAAAAATGGGAATGCTATGTAGTAGGCTGTTCATGAATAATGTTGAAACATTTCTAGTGGCGAATGACTCAGGTAAAAATGCACAGTATTCGATAACAACAACTTTTTGTTGTACTTTGCTTAGAGATAAAGAGAAAAATATAATGAGATTGTTTGGGAAAATTTATAAAACAATATTTTCAAAAATAAATTTACATTCAGGATTTAAACTTAGATACCATCCTGGCATTCATTTAAAACTATGGCGGTAAAATGTTGCTGTGTAATAAGCTGACGCCAAATAATGTTGAAATATTTCTAGTGGCGAATGACTCAGGTAAAAATGCACAGTATTAGATAACAACTTTTTGTTGTACTTTTTGCTTAGAGTTTGAATGTTTTGGAGAAAAATATAATAATATTATTTGGAGGAACATTTATAAAAACAATACACGTTATACACGTCACCATATACACGTTTACGCTTCATCCGTATATAGATACCAAATTCGTTACAAAATTTTTATGGAATTCCTTTTCTCATTCACTTCATCTCCAATCCCATGGTTTTATCAAATTAATATGACGTCTTTATGTTTATCGTTATAGTTAAACCTTGAACGCCTAGCTCTTTTTTCTCCAATCATATTTTTGACTGACAATAGATAATACTTCATTCGAAATTGTATGGGAAATTATTGTTATTGTTGAGGACCACAAAATCTATTGGCCCACAGCTCAGGACGTATTAAACCGGCATTTTTGGAAGCTTTAAAGGGCTCGAAGATTTGCTTATGTGAAAACTGTGCCCGATTCGTAGCTTAGTTGAGTTCATTCGTTACTCAACTTGTGTGCAAGATGGTTCAGGTTCATATTCCCTAGTAGGACCATTGCAGTCACTGGTGAACGGGGACACTCTATGGAGAATCTGGCAGCGTGTGTAAGCATATCCCGGCGACCATCCGGATGGTTAGTAAGAGTTTAAGACTTTCACTTATACAGCACGCAAATATGAGTCAAACATCATTTAAAGTCCTCCTTTCGTCATAGACATCAATAAAACACGAGTCCCATCGATGTTTAAAAAAACAGCAAAAACTTAATCGTTTGGCGAACAATTTTGGCGAGCTACTTTTTTTTTGCAGAAAAATCTCACGAAGCAGTGCTAGATATTTTTCTTTATTAAAACTACTGAGGTTACTCATTGAATACGAAACTAACTGAACTTTTACTGAGGTATACATGTGATACGAAAAGAAGGAGAACATGTCAATACAGAAATCGTGATCCTCATCAAGCAATATCGTGAGTCGACTTTTTATAAGTTGTTTTTGTATGGTATATTGAACTGTTCCTCAACTTTTATATTTTCTTCATTCACTTAACGCTATCATTCTTAACAATTTTTATTAAAAAAAATATAAATTTATTATTGTTTCGGTTATTATTTTTGAGAAATTAATTAATGGAAATTCCTCGAAATATTTTATTTAGAATTTTTTTATTATTTTATTTTTCACTAATATGTGAAAAAATGTAGTGTTGTTAATTATGAGAATAATCATTTTTTCAATTCCTTCTATTAACACTCTCCTATATATATCTTGTTCAAATTTTCAATCGTTCATAAAATACTTTTTATTCATCCACTCAAGTCCAAATACATTTTTTGAACTTGTAGTGGATGACACTGGATGTTAATACAGTTTTTCCAAATATTAATTCAGTAATTAAATTTAATTAATTAATTTTAGTTTTTTTTAGATTTAAGTTGCATATATCTATCAATAGATGGTGGCAGATAAATTTAAAAAAAAGGAATGAAAATTATTTATAAAAGACTTTCTGCAATATAGTGAAAAAAAAAAAAGTAGGAGTTAACTTTAAAAATTTTTTTATATAACTTGGTTTCACTTAAATTTCTAGGATTAAATAAATTCATTAAAAACCAAATTGTTCTTAAATGCTATTATTACAAAATGCATTTATTAACTCACTCTTCTTCTAAAAATAATGCATAAATTAAAAGTACAATACAAAAATAATTATATACGAAAATTAACAGTTTTATCAATTTAAAAAAATCGGATTAAATATATTTAATTGAAAACACATAAATTCCGTTAAAGTTATTTTTATAAGCATTATTTATGAAAAAGCATAAGCTATTCGTGATAAGATTAATAACAAACTATAAATGACTTGTTTTATTTGAAGTATAATATGCAATACCAAACAATTATGATTCTTTTATTTTTCATTGCAAATATAAATAATAATATATATATTCCTTTTTAAGAAACAAAAACTTTCTGTCTTGTTTTTATTAAAAAGCCCAATAATTCTAACGTACTCTCAAAAATGTAATATTTTCATCTTACTTATTTAGATTTATTCTCTATTATTCATTTATTATATTATTATTTCCTATAAAAATTCTATTCAGCAAATAAAAGTAATAGTTTAGTGCTTACTACATGTTCCATTTGGCAATTCAAAGTTGTGATTGTGAAATTGATACACAAAAACGGGAGATTCGATCGAGAGGACAAGACATCTCTATCTTATATCATCTTTGATATTCAATTTCCCATTAGTTTACGATTTAGAAAGGGATTTTTTTCTTAATGCAGCTGGCAATTCAGAGGCAGTTATCTTTATGCCATAGGAAAAGGCTGCACACGATAAGAGACAGGAGGAAAGATTCGATCGAGTTCAAATTTGAAGATCCCACTTGAAAATAAAATCACGTTTTCCGATGTTGAATGCGACAAAGATTTACTGAAAAAAATTTTGACAAGAATTTAACCGGTACAGAAAGCAATTCTACATTAGAAGTTTCCACAACTAATCTAATGTATTTTATTTTTAAAGTAATAACAAATAATAATTAATGTAAATTATAAAGCTTCATTTATTATAAATATTTTCGTTTTAAACTGCATTTTTTTTTTAAATATTTAATAACTGAATATATTTTAATTATTTTCAAAAATAAAAGATTTCAAATTCGGCCGCTTTTTTTTTTTTTTTTTTTCCAACATTTTGCAAGATTTATTCTTCTTTAATGGAAATTATTACGATTGCGACAACAATATTTTTATCGTTAAAATATATATATCGTTTTTGTTGGAATATAATATATTAAAAAAACTGACAAATGAGCTTTTGATTTTTAATTAAATTCAATTAATTAGCATTTAAATTCACGATTTATATTTTTGAAATTAATTTAACAACAGTAAAAGTTCCAATAGTAAGAATGAGCATTTCCATAATGTAATTTATTTTCTCGCTTGTTAATTTTTAAACAAATTATAAAAAAATTTATATTAAAACGATATCTTATTATCAAATTTATTTAGGGGGAATCTATTTATATATTTAATCTCGTATCTATTTATTCCCCATTTTTTTTTTCAACATTCCAAGACTAAAAATAATAATTGAGTTATTTCCTTTTAGAAATCAAAAATGAAAATATTTTCTTTAAAAATAATATATTTTAAAAAAAATATGAAAAATTAGCTTTCAATTTTCATTCGTATATTTCAATTAAATTCACGGTTTACATTTTTGAAATTAGTTTAGGAGCATTAAAAGTTCCAATGGTAAGAATTAGTTCCAATGGTAATTAAAAGTTAAGTTCCAATGGTAAGAATTAGCATTTGCATAATTTATTTTCCCCTCTTGTTAATTTTTAAATAAATCATAGGAAAATTTATATTAAAACGAAAACTTTTGTCCAATTAATTTAGGGAATTTATTTTTATATTTAATCTCGTATCTATTTATTCCCAAATACGTTTTTTTTTTTTCAATTCCTGCTATTAGCTCACACTCTCCCCCTAAATATATCTTGTTCAAATTTTCAATCATTAATAAAATACTTTTTATTCATCCACTCAAGTTGAAATAATTTTTAAACTTGCAGTGGACGACACTTGATGTTAATACAGTTTTTCAAATATTAATTCATTAATTAAATTTAATTAAAAAGTAACTAAAATAAAAATTTTCTTTTGTTGACCTAAGTAGAATTGATTTAAATTTTTTTTTTTTTTTTTATTACTTGTTTTTCTTTAAACATTCCATAACTGAAAATAATAGAATTTGAGTTAATTCATTTTGAAAATCAAAAACGAAAATATTTTCTTTAAATCTTTCTCTTTTTTTCTATTATAAAATGAAAAGAAAATTATTAATTTATAAACCCATACTTAAACGGAAAAATTCTTTAGAAATTTTCTCAAAAGCTATTTATGTAAGCGCACCCTCTAAATGCGGCTTCCTTTTCCCTTACAAGAAGCTGCACTTTACAGTGAAGCCCAAAATTACGCGTCATCTCCAATCTCCGTCATTTTCGAACAAATCGTCCGAGTTGGACAACAAAAGGAAAATTACGAGGTCCATGCGCAACGAAAAAAGGAAGAACTATGTAATCGAATCTACCCTTTCACACCCACTTCTGCCATCAACCCCCTCATTTCCCCCCGTCCCCCCAAACTGCACATTTCAAAAATATCTTTTGATTCTTCCGGTCCCTGGAAGTGGAAGACACACATAAAAATCGTCTGACTAAATGTCCCGGAGTAATGACTGTTCTTAACCACCCGATTGAAGCTTTCTTATATATATATATATATATATATATATATATATGTATTCTCTTCTTTCACCAAACAATTAAGGGGAGATCTTTGCCTTTGGAGAATAATAAAAACCCGAGAAAAAGACCATGCGGGTTTTTGCGAGTTAAGAAAGGAAGGGGGTGTAAGGGCAAAGCAGCAAACGACTCATAAAATGACCGGTCTAATAATCTACCTGAAGGAAATAAGTTTTTCCGCTCGAGGAAGGGGGGAGGTGGAAAGGAGGTCTGGCTTCTCGTCATCCTCGCCCTTGAAGAGAGAAGCGCTGGAGGAGTTGACCCCAGAGGTGGAGGTGGGGTCTATGGGAAACTGGGGCCAAGGGATCACGTGACTGAGGCGGCAGAGGTTAGTAGTTGTTAAGTGTCGGTGTGTGTGCAGGTTGTTTTGCAAGCCAAATCGCGAGGATTGGCGGTTTATCGCGGATAATCCAGCCAATAATAGCTAATTAGCGAACTAGAAACATCGCTAATCGCCAATTTTAGTTTGAAAAAGCAAAATAGTATTGAATAGTTTTATATTATATGTATAAAAGAGATTTATATTAAAATAATTGCTAAATATTATTTTAATTAAAAATCAAAATTCCAATTAGTTACTGACCGCTAAAATGCAACTTTTTATTTATTTATTTATTTTTTTATTATTAACACAAAAGTCACATATCTTTCAAATGAGTTTTTCAACTCACAACATTAAAAAATGTAATAACAATAAAATAAATTTAGTAAAGCATTCTTTCTTGAAAAAGAAAGATTTTTCCAGTTTGTCATGCTAACTTGATAGTGAATAAACAGATATGTTATTGTTTTTATAATTAATCATTAAAAATTTCAGAAATTTAAAATTTATTTATTTAAATAGACTTAGAACTTCAGTTCACCCTTTAAAAATCTCTGCCTCTGAACTAAAAATAGTTTATCGCTAATAATATAGACAATAACAGCTAATTACATTGGTTTTGACTATTATCAAATATTACAGTAATATAGAAATTATAGAGATTAAGTATACAATGATGACAATAAATCTTTATTTGCTTCTCATTATATTAGAGCATCCATCCTCAAGCGGCCTGTTGACCAATTGGCTAGCTCTATGGCCTTCGGTGCCACAGGCTTTCAGTTTCGAAACTAGCGATAGCATGGGTGTTTGCTAGTGGTTCGGAATCCATGTTAAACTGTCAGTCAAGGTCTAATTACTCTAAAGAGTGCAAAAAGTGTCCGTGAAACTGCAAACTAAATCAAATCTATCCTCTGGTTTTATCGCCTGCGAACTCTCAGTACAACTATCATTCAATTAAATATTTGAGTGAATGATAGTGATTTCATTATTCCGAAATTATTTTAACTGCATAAAACTTGTAAGCGTAATATTAAGATATCGAGGTTTTTTTTTAAATTTAATCACAGATGACTTAGTATTTTCGTTTTAAAATTCCGATGTCAAACAGACAGTTGGAAAATTCAGTTTGTTGGAATAGAAACCACAACCACCATATAGTATGTTCTAAAAATGTATATTTGTTTGACTTAATGAAATGAAAGTGAGTATCCTTTAGCCTCTACAGTAAAAAGAAATTTTGACCGAAAAATTATTGGTGGAATTTTTTTTTATAAAGTAGATAATAATCCTTATGATCTTTTATATTGAAACATCGAGAGAAAAAAATTGGAATTAAAAATAATTGCATTAATCTTTTAAAACAAAGAACTTTCTTAAAATAACTTTTCTCTGTAATATTCATTCATTCATTCATTATTCATTATTTACACACTTGCATACAATGTATGAGATTATTCTTAATCGCAATTGAATCACTGCCCACTTTCGATACTCCACTTTTCATATTGAAATTCGCCAACCCCCCGCTATCGTCTGCTCGCTGAAGAAAAAAGATTCCAGCAACCCGGAAATGTGGGCGTGCGAGGCATGCCGACCGCTGGACTCTGACAGGTGTACCGCGGGGTTAACTATGGAGTGTGCCCATGTTCCTTGGCCATGTTTCTAAATTCTTCCATCCCCCAACCCCCTCCCCCTTCGCATACCTACCTTCCTTTCTTAAATGGTAGAAAGAAAGAAAAGAAAAAAATCGTCTCTTTATTTTTTTCTTTTCTCTCTTCTCTTTTTTTCTTTTCTAATAGGACATTACAATAATCCTCCTGTTGTGTTGTGCTGTAACCATGAATGGAAAAAGAGTATGGTGCCGGCTTTTTAATGTGTGGCTTGTGCTCGAGCATTTTGTGTTGTGCCTTTCTTTTGCATTGACTTTTATATTCTGGGTGATATTTTTTTTTACCTTCTTTTTTTTTTTTTTTTTTAACTTTTCATCTTCTTGTTTTGTTTCGGATTACGACCTGGGACACTGTCGAGGGTGGGTTAGTCTGCGTAGCCTTAGGGATAAGAATTTATGAGTGGATCGTCAGCTTTTTTTTTTTTTATTATTATTTTTACTTGACGTTTGGTGTACCGTGGGAAAGCGGTCGATTAAGAGGGTTTTACTCGGCTGTCTTGTGGTTTATGAGAAATGGGTTGGTGCTCATTTCCTAGTTTGAAGCTCTTTTCACTGGATTATTTGCTTTTCTTTGCCAAGGGGATAATCATAAAGGTGGAAAAGTCATTCCGAATTAAAAAATTGCTCTCTCTTTTTAAAGTAAAGGACTAACGTTTCTTGGAAAATGATGGAGATTAAAAAAAAAAAAATCTTAGTTGTTTACGATTGCTAACATATCGCCTAAAAAATATTTAATTTAGAAGTACTGGTTTTTTTATTATTATTATTATTTTAAAAAATTTTTTTTTATTTAAAGGACACATTCAAGTTTTCTCTTTTTGTTTCACAGTGAAATTTGGAATTGAATTTTTTTGGGTTACCTTCAAAAGTTTCTTCATTTTACGTGTTTTTCTACTGATGAATAGGAAATAAGATTCTTATCAAAAGACGGGTCTCGATTGGTTACTTAAATCTCACTTAAACACTGGCCAATCAGAAGCCAGATCTCCTGGCTTCTGATTGGCTAGTGTTCAATCAAGTGAGATTTAAATAACTCAGAAAAACATCTTAGTCTTTTCTCAAGCCTGCTTTCATTACAGAGTATGATTATAGAAAGTTAATAAATATTTTCTTGATCTAAATTCTATCTGCTTTTTCTCTCTCTCTCTCTCTTTCTCCGTCTTTATTCTGATCTTAAATGATTAATATAAATTTATTTTAAAAGTGTGTAGGACTTTTAAAGGCGTTTACAATTTATATATATATGTTTCATTGGTTTGTACCAACGCTTAATTGCGCAACAGCATTTTAATTATATTAGAAAGTTATTATACTTTTATTCATTTTCTAAATTTCAAAAAAGTTAAACAAATTTCTTCTTTTTTTCATTGGCGCAACAGTCCCATGGTGGAACAAGGCTAATGACAGATTTTGAGACAGGAGGTGTTTTCTTTTTTTTGCGGTGTAGGATTGTCAACTCTACACCCAACAGTCATATTAGACCTGGACCTATAGTTTTAAGTGGATTCCGAACCACTGTAAGCATCCATGGCATTGCCTTAATGCGAACCCCAGCATGAGCGCCGAATGTGGCGCTAAGTTCCTGAGATCTAGTCACACAGCTATCAGGTCCCTAAACAATCATCAATAAAAATTTGCTCTTCAAAAAAATATCACTATTTCTTTTCTTTCCCTGAAGCAACAGTGTATTACGCAAATATCCTTAACAAAAGAAGCATTTAATGATTCAAATATGAAAATTGGATTTTTGAATGTTTCTTTTTATAGTTCAAAAGTCATGATTCCTTGTTTGATAAATTGGCATAGCCACTGCCTTCGTAAATTGGTTATTATTCTCTATTACTGATCCATATATTTTTACAAAATTCAATAAAACCAAAATTTATTACAAGGAAAATTTTTTAAATAATAGTGATAAAGGGTGCTTGAGGCATAAAGTAGAATGTAAATAGAATTTCGAGCATTGTTTTAACGGAAAGGGCAAGAAATTAAAAAGTAGAAATTTGAAGAATCCATGAAATATTTTCATAAATTTTAAGCTCAAAATATTTCAATATTATAAATATCAAAATTCTGTACATTTTATATTGTTTTAGTGATGACAATTAGAATACTATAAATTAGGAGGCGGAATCTTCTTCCCCTATTATCTTCTTGTGCATTTGTATTGTTAACAGGATTCATGCATATATAAATGGTTTTAAATTGCAATATACTTAGAAATTGAAGTATATATGCGAAAAAAAAAAAAACATTCCTTTTTTTCTTAGTTATATACTTCAATTTGTGAAATAAATTGGAAAAACTTTGTGAGATGTTTTAATTATACCTTTCATTTATAATGTGTAAAAATGATTTATAAAAATTAGATTCTATAAATTGTAAAATGAGAACTCTAATATAATCTGCCTTGCTGAGTTTTAAAACTGGAAAAATTCAGTTAAATGCCTAACAAGGAAACCGAACTAAGAATTCTCATGTCATTATTGAAGTCGGGCGTGATGAATCAATCTGTCTGCCGGAAAGTCATTTCATTGGCCTCGGGGAAGGACGGAAACGCGAATTCCTTCGTCCCAAAATGATGAATGAGTTTGATCATCGTTGGAGATGTTCATTCTATATTATAGTAGCATTAAAGTGAGTGAAATGCATCGGTAAATTCACAATCACGCGCTGGATATACAGCTAAATCTGTATCTGTTACAAATCTACAGCATCAGCACTGTAAGGTCAAATACCTGGCAGCAGAAAACATCATTAGAAATAATGTTAAATTTTCATAAATGTAAACTACTTGGATATACACCAGCTGCATCTCGGACATACATCAAACCCAACATTTTCTTCTGCGTTTCTAAATGCAGCAGAGAAACAGTCTCGTTGAAACACGATCCTTTTTCCCAGAACATCACCGCTGCGAAAGGCATAACTTATTCTCAAACAAAAACGAAAAAAAAAAAAAAAATTCTTTTTACAGAAGCTCGACTCTACATCTCGGACAAGAGCGCAAAATAAATTCCGTTTGATTTAAAGTCTCGGTGCGTATAATTTAATCTGTGGAAGTTCTTCGTTTTCCCCTCCTTGAACAAAAGTTATGATCTTGTAGCTCACCACGGTCTTTTGGCAGAGATTAGGTCTTGTCATGTGTCCCCATGGCTCATAAAGAATCTTCTAGCTGCCTCTGCCCGAGTGATGTATGGCCGCTGGGAAGATGTTTAGCGACGAGAAAAAGGATGGACCGACTACTTGTCAAAACAGCTGTTGCCTTCTGTCTTCGAACAAGGAATGGAGTAACAAGAATCCTTGACAAGTAGATTTAACGCTTGTTCATTTTCGGGTCCATTGCCCGGGGAAATGCTGCTGGACGGTTTTTAAGTGGTTCAGGTCGGAAGATGTTCCGATTCGATTGATTTTTGATATATTTGAGCTGTATGATTAGTGGTATGTAGTGCGTAGAAAAGGGATGCAGAGATCCACCACATTAGAGGCACACTTTATTTAAATATAATTGGTAATTTCTATTCAGATTTTGATGAAAGATTAAAATAGGGAATATGATTCAGTTTTAGTTTAATGAAAAAGGAAGTATTTAAATATCAGAAAAATATTTTATTCAACGTTTTCTATTTTATTTGTTGAATAAGAAATCATATAGATCGTCCATCAATAATGTGAATGCCTGTATAAAGAAATCTTATCTACTTTGTTTATTAGCAAATTTTTAAAAAGCACGTTCCATTTTAAAATGGAGTTGAACCAAGTAGATGTGATTGTTATTAAATAATGAAAAATAGATAATGCAAGTTTAAAAAAATCAATAAATAAAAAACTAATTTTTTACTAATTTCTTTTTCGCTTAGGCATTATAATTAGCGAACCAAATACTAAAACCTTAGATGTATTGTCAATTAATGTACTAATACGCACCAAGTCCTTTATTTGGTTTTTCATCCTATTTCTTATTGTTTTGTTTTTATTACATATATAGAAATACAATATATAATTATCAGACAATTTTCATGTTTTTTGTTGTTGAGTGTGGCCAATGGCTTAGTAGTTAACACAAACAGCCTGTTCAAAAAACTATTTCTTAATTAAATCGGATAGTTTATTTGGACTACTTGTTATAAAACTAATAATTTTAAGTTTAAAAGTGAACTGTTTTTAAAAATCCTTATTAATATATAAGTTTCGAGCCAGCACTAGTTTAGTGATTAGAAAATTGATTTCATAATCGTTGGATCTTACTATTATCTTCCAAAATCCAGCCGAGGATAAATATATTCCGATTCAACAAAGTATTAAGTTGCTGTTAAAAAAAGATTTTATATGGATATAAAATCTTTTTAATTAAACTGAAAACGATTTTGGTCAAATGAATTTTTTTTTTATTGGTGATGTTTGGTTATAGTTACTTCCATTATCGAGGAAACTTCATTTGTCCTCTTTAATGTGATAATTCTTAAAATAAATACATCTTCTTCTTCTTTAGTCAACGTCCGTCGGTGGCCTCTAGGGCATTCGACGCCCATTGTCCAGTAAAGATTTGCCATTTCCTCGTAGCTTCTGTCGTGGTCGACATCGTCAACAAGATGGGAGGTGATCTGCAGTGCCGTTAGAGTCTAAAATAAATAGACAGAAAAAGTACAGTCTAAAATAAATAAAAAAAAATCATTCAAAGAATAGAGCGGACTAATGGCCAGTTAGCTAGGCCTCTGGTCTAGCTTCACATTCGATTATTGGCGAGGGCATGGATATTTGTTAGTCATTCGGAATCCACATTTAACTGTAGATCCCAGAACACTTAGCCTAAAGTGTGCAAAAAATGGCCGTAGAACGTCAAACCAAGTCAAAGTATTGAGAGTACTTAATTGATTTTAACCACTAACATTTTTAATAATTACTTTTTCTCTATATGAATTAGATCAAATTTGCTAATATTGATGTATGATAATTAATACAATTGTTTATGGTGTTGGTGTTTCTTTTTAAATCCTTTCATAATTCTAAAGAGCTTCTCTTTCATCCATTTAAGACTTTCTTTTGTTCATCTAATATTTAAAGAGACAAAAGCAATTAAATCATTCCACCGTGCCTTGTTTCCATAACCAGAGTACGCAAAACTGAGAAACAGAACAGTGTGTGCCTACGCGTACGCCACAGCGATCTAGCGCAGCAATCCATCCTTGCCGACTCCACACCACGACAGTATGCCACCAACAGCTTACAAAGGAGAAGAAAAATCCACTCCTCAAACATCTCATCTCTCCAAAAGAGAAAAAAAAAAAAGGCAAACCTGAAAGATGAGCTCCTGTTAAAGACAAAGACTTGCGGCAGGAGCAGCCAGAGAGCGTAATAAGTCATACAACGGCAGTTAAAAAAAGCAACAGCACAAAAAGTAGAATTTTTTCCTTACCACTTAAACCTTAACAACTGTAGGTATTAGCAGGTGTGGGTTTTTAGGGTTAGGCACGTGAAAATCATGCAAAGCACTCACTCCTGTAATGGAGTCACCAGGAGAGGTCTTTGGACGGTCAGTTACCGTCACTCCAGGGTCAAGGGTATGGATCCATACAGGCGTGAGAAAAGCCAAGTGCTAGCTGGGCACACGTCAGCGTTTGTGGAGAGAAATTGGAATGCTTTATTTCCTTTTTTTTTCAACAACAGCATGAGAGGAGACCATGGAACTATTGGCATGTCCCAGTGCAGTTTGTCCTCGGTACTCTACTTATTTAGGGCTGTTTTGCGAGATGAAATGTCTCTACCCTGAAGAAGAAGAACCCGCGGAGTTAAGTGGGCCTTAATGGCAATAGCAGCGCGGGAATGCTGTACATATCGGCTCGATTCGGGAAATTCAGGTAAAAGGGCCTGATTTGCTGACAGGTTTATTTTGATGCTGTGTAAATATTATCGTTGAAAATGCGTTTTTTTTTTTTGTTTTCAAACTGCGTTCCTCTCACACACTATTTCTTTTGCTTCATAACATAAATACTCTTAAAGCACGCATTTGTTGATCACTTTTCGATAGAAAAGCTGCTATTCATTAAGCCCAGTTTGAGTGATAGATATGCTACAGTTTTATTGAAATCGTGTATTAACTCACAACATATTCCGAAACTAAAAGTTTGACTATAACGAATATAATAACAGACTACATAACAGAAAGAATCAATTTGTATTCGCAGTCAATTATTATTCACGACCAAATAGTATTCCCAGTCAATTATTATTCCACGACCAATTAGTATTCACAATCAATTATTATTCCACTACCAATTAGTATTCACAATCAATTATTATTCCACTACGATTAGAATTCACAATCAATTATTATTTCATTACCAATTAGTATTCACAATCAATTATTATTCCACTACCAATTAGTATTCCCAGTCAATTATTATTCCACTATCAATTAGTATTCACAATCAATTATTATTCACTACCAATTAGTATTCACAATCAATTATTATTCCACTACGATTAGAATTCACAATCAATTATTATTTCATTACCAATTAGTATTACAATCAATTATTATTCCACTACCAATTAGTATTCCCAGTCAATTATTATTCCACTATCAATTAGTATTCACAATCAATTATTATTCCACTACCAATTAGTATTCCCAGTCAATTATTATTCCACGACCAATTAGTATTCACAATCAATTATTATTCCACTACCAATTAGTATTCACAATCAATTATTATTCCACTACCAATTAGTATTCACAATCAATTATTATTCCACTACGATTAGAATTCACAATCAATTATTATTCCACTACCAATTAGTATTCCCAGTCAATTATTATTCCACTATCAATTAGTATTCCTAGAAGATAAAATTATTTTTAAAGAAAATACATAATACTACTAATATATCTTTTTTTTTTTTAACTAAGCACATTTTTTTATAGTGAAAAAGAAAAAAAAAATGCAGTTTGCTAACATACTAACTTTTATTATGAAACTTTCAGAATGTGTTATGTATCATTATTAAAAAAGAAAAATTAAGAAACATCTTTAATACTATACTTTTTATTTTTATATTTGCCGACGCAATAATGGTTAAAAACTTCTAAACCTCCTTATTATAATTAGCGAATATTGAGATTTAATTTAAATAGCTTCTTACAAATACATCTTGCTGCTTATTTATTGGTTAGTAATATTTTGCACTTATTCCTCTTTACAGGCGACGCTTGCAATTTTTGCCCTGACACTGTGGCTGGAAGTCTGCGCAGAAATCCTCAGAGGATACCCTTGCATCAGACGGAAGAACCAACTCTACTGCCCCTCACCGGGAAACACATATCCTAAGTAAGATCATTTTCGTAGAATAATATCTACTTACTTAAAGTTGATAAATGAAATTTCTTTATTTTTTCATGTTAAGTAATAGACCATGCACTATGCAATATACTAAACTGAAATATTACAATGAAATTTGATAGTAGATTTGTTGTTGTTTACTAAAGAAGTACCCACATTGAACAGTGTAAATTTTGAGCTCTGCATATCAATCTGGCTTGAATCAATTTGGATGGAAATCGATTTTGTTTAGCAGCTTACAGGGGAACAGAAGCATCACTCAACCTGATATCGGTTTTAGTCCTTCATCAAAGCATTTACGTCCTTCCGAAAGACAATTGAAAACTCCATCATAAAGAAAGATAACTAAAAATTGCTTTTCGAATTCTTTAGTGCAATGTCCAGTACAGACAAACATTTTGTCAAACGTTTCAAATCTGGACTCTATTAAATGATAATGTTTTAATCTGAGGTCATTGTCTGCTGTTGAGGCATATATGTAGCAACTATAATCATGGTGTACAACGGAGGCATACTACATTACACTGTACCCAATTTTGATAAGAGGCATAAAGTCTGAAAGCTCGCCATTTAATATTTTCTAAAAAAATAACTCAGCATAACGCCTTATTGATCGTTTTAATAAACATGTTAGAAAGAAATTAGACACTTAGATTTGTAAATTTTAAAAGTTAATTTTTTTTTTTTTTACTTTTATTTATTTATTTTGGAGGAGTATATTTTTAAAAATCTTTTCATTGTTCATGTAACTTATTGCTAGTATATTAATTGAGCAGTTGGCGTCTGTTTTACCAGAATTATTTATTACAGTTAAGGTAAAGATATGATATTATATTTACTATTGAGTACATTATAAATTTAGTTGTGCTAGTATTAATTGCATTCCTAGTTTATGTAATTAATAATTTATATTTTACTTTTCAGTAATATAAAGTTAAGGAAACGTATCTTTGTTGTTGATGAGGATATTTAATAAATTTTGAGTTAATATTTTACTGCACCTATTGCCTTTATTTTACTGTTAACCATACGCTATTTCATTTTCATGTCTGTAAATACATTTTAATAGTATGAACATATATTGGTACATAATAAATTTGCTTCATTTTTTGTATTGATAAATCTTTAAAAAAATCTTTAGTTTTGTTTTGTTGACATAATATTACTTATTTTCTTAGTAAATATATAATAAATCAAAAATATATTTCTTGCAAATTTTCAAAGCTGTTGATTCTGAGAGTAATTTATATTTGTTTACTACTATTATTATTATTGTTGTTGTAACATGATGAAATCACTGCTACTTTTCTCCCTTGCCTTCCGGTTGTTTAAAAGCCTTAAAAAATTAAAGCCAAAAAATTAAAATTATTTTATTTACATATTTTGATACATAATAATAACTTTTCTACATTTTTGTATTGATAAAGCTTTAAGAAATCTCTAGTTTTGTTTTATTGATATAACATTGCTTATTTTCTTAGTAAATACAATATAATAAATCAAAAATATATTTCTTGCATAATATATTTCAAAGCATTTTCTGCATAATATATTTTCAGTAATATATTTCAAAAATATATTTCAGAGCTGTTGATTCTGAAAAATAATTTTTATTTATTTACTATTATTATTGCTGTTGTTGTAACATGCATGAAATCACTGCTACTTTTCTCCCTTGCCTTCCGGTTGTTCAAATGCCTTAAAAGAAATAATAAATGAAAGTCCAAAAAAAAAAAAATTAAAATTATTTTTTTATTTATTTTCCCTCAGTGCAACGGAAGGGGAAGAAGGCCGGGCGGGCAGGGAGAGGAGGAGCAAGAGGTAATTTATAATTTTTTTTTTTAATAAATAAATGACAAATTTTGTAACGAATCATATTTTTGGTAGTTGAAAATAGGATTGTTATTTTAATTATCTTAATACATCCAGTTTCCCTTTTCTAACAATGCCATATTATTAGAAAAGGGAAACAAATATTTTATATCAATTATTTTTTAATTATTTTTTATTATTACCGTTGCATGTTAAAACAAAATAAAATATTTGTAATAAAACAATAATTGTTTATTACAATCCAATCATTGTTTAGTGCTGTTTATTAAATTTTAGAAAATTCTTTGATTTACAAATATATCTCAATTTTCTGCTTTTCTAGATGCATGTAATAATATAAATTAAAATTAAATTTGTATCTGAAGAGATAATTTTAAAAAATCCCTATGATTTTTTTAAGTCACTTAGTGTTCAGACCGTAACCGTATGTACATTCCTTATGTAATATTTCGTTCTCCGTAAGAGGGCGCTCTTTTGTTTGTCAAGTGTTTTTTGTCATGTATCGTTGTTAGTTGAGTAATAAATGTCATTCAAGAACGTTGTGCCTCTCACCCTTTTCATCCTAAACACTTAGTAAAATCAGCTTAAAATACATCACTGTGTTTATCAATTGAAGGAAAGTAGCAATACATTAGTTTATCACATTTACATTCGAATAATTCTTGAGGTATCAACAGACATCGTATACCTTCCCATTACAGAATCGTAGCAATTTTATTATCAATATAAATAAAATATTTTATATAGACTGCAAAAAGTGTGCAATATTTAAAAATATTAAGTCGCTTTCTATATATCCTGATACAGGTGAATTTATAGTAATAACGTAAAGTTGTGCTAAAAAAATTTTTTGAAAGTTGTTATTGCTTGTTTGTTATTCATTACTTAAAGATACTTTAAAAATTTTTTTAAGATTATATTTATATTGATAGATCTTTTAATTAGAAAAAATTATCTAATTAACTTTTCGATAAAGTACCATCGTTTGCAACTTATGTTTTAACTGATCAGTAACAAATACGTTATGTGGTGTTCAATCATCTTATTATTCATTCGCTTTTCTTCATTGTAGAGATCGCATCGAAAAGTTCATCGATGAAAACAAAGCTCTGGTCAAGCGCATGGTTGGAGAGTACTCTTTCGGAAACGAGGATGATTCCAACAACACGCCCGCTTTCAAATTCGACCAGTTCGAAACTTACGACGGCCATCCTGTTCACAGCAGAAACAAGAGGGCAAGGACAGCATTCGGGGCATCGCCTAACAAGTGAGTTTGCCATCTTTCAAAACTCGTTCTTTTGTTCTTCATCCTTCGAGTCGAAACTTATTTTACAGGTCAAACGTTTTCCACTTTTCTTCTGTAGATCATTTCACGACATTTTAAAATAAATCGCCCATTTCCACTGAAGAATTAAATTGTTTTTACCAAGATGAATAACTGAGTAACGAAAGATAAGAGTAACGAAAAGTTGAGTTTTTCTATACTTATTACCAATGATTAAATATGAAATTTAAATAATCGATCTAATCCAATCCTAATTGCTAAATGGTTCCAATTTAAAAAGTTTTCAATAGTTTTTTTTTATCAATATTAGTGATTGGTAATTGATATTGTCATAATATTATTCTAACTAACTAACTCCCTACACTACAGTCCATGTTGGACTATGGACTCCCTAACAATACGACTCCAAAACCCTCTGTCTCAAGTTTTGGTTTTCCAATTTGTGATCTTTAGGTTCTTCAGACGTAATATTATTCAAAATCCTTAATATAAAAAAATTTAATAAATATTTCACTTAATTATATAACAATAAAATTGCAATTATTTATGTCTTGTTGATGTGGAAATTAAAGTGGGAATGAACTGGAATCTCAATTCAAAGTTGGAAAACCTCAGCTTTAACATAAAGCTGAGGTTTATGTTACAGCTGCAGAAGGTAAAGCTGCTATATTACCTCATATTTTGCTACCACCATTTGGAAAAAAACATCTGAAAAGAAGGACATGTTTCCATTATATTTTCCTCTTTTCTTATGTAAAAAAAAAATAATAATAACTTTTGGCTTTTGGAATATTATATCGTGTTTTTCCCTGCATGCTCATGGGAACTTTCAATTCGATTTCGTTTGAAGAGTATTGAGTAGATGACTGAATCAAAGTCTGAGATTATGTCTGATTGATTAAGTCAATGCCTGATACGAAGAGATGTCTGTTTATGATGATAGTCTGATGTCTTATACGATCTGAATCTAAGACTGATATGATTAAGTCAATGTCTGAGACTTTACAGTCAAATCCATTCAATATATGAGACTTTAGAGTTGAATCCAATCAATGTCTGATACGAATAGATGTTTGATGATGATAGATAGTTCGATATCTGATACTATCTGAATCTAAGACTGATACGATTAAGTCAATATCTGATATTTTACAGTTGATTCTAGTCACTGTCTGAGATTTTTAAGAATCGAGCCAGTCACGCATGTTTTCTATTTGATAACATGATTTTTGTTTAATTTGTTTCAGAGTGGATGCCTGCGAGTCAGCTGTGGAGATCGTAACACCGTACTGGGCATCCAACAGTGCGGGAAAAATAAGAGCAATAGTCAACACGCAGCATCTGCAGCAAGCAATACAACAGGAAGTTTGTCAGTAAGTTGTCACTTTTCTATAAGCACGAATGCTATTTTTAATTCTATTGTCTGATTCGATCTTTTTCCTACAAAATATGCATAAAAATGAGAACATAAATCACGTATGTTACATTCAATGTTCTAGCTATTTTCATATGCAACATATATTTGTTGTTTGTTTTTGTTTGCTTTTTCGAAACACCACGAGTTTATTCGCACGAAAATTAATTTTTAATTCTGGACTAAAACAAGTATTTTGGTCTATTTTGTATTATCCTAAGGCAAACAAGAGTTCACTGGGGATATCTTTCATCTAGCAATATTCATCTAGCAATTTCATACTGCTTTACAGACACTGGCCTCAATGTCCTTCAGTAACTAATAGATAGGAGAGGAACTGTGTGTTATTTACTGCTTAGTATAGCTTGCATATACTTTCCATTGCTTTTAACAAGCGAAAGTGAAGAAATTGATAATAATAATAACCAAGTATCGTAATGTCATCTTTAAAGCTGCAATGAATCAGAGGATTATATGCAGTCTTGATTCTATTCTTCAATTCAAATGACTAAATTTATACTTCAATTTCGATAACAAAATATAGTATAAAAACTGATCACAATTCTAATAATGAATATTTTCGATTTTAATTAAAATCATTAAACAGATGCTATTCGAAAAAAAATAATGCATGTTAATATAAAAGCAACCAGTATACCAACTACAACTTGAGTTGATTCTTTATCTTTTATGGGTGATAGCTGATTATTTTATCTTTTCACACCTGTGAATTAAGGCATTATTTTCAGCTATTTGTTCTTAATAATAAGATTCTCTATCACAATACATTACATTGCTCTCTTATGATAGCCTTTTATAATATTTCCGCCATTTTAATTAGAATTCTATTTAGTAATACCTTCGAGTTTAAATGGAATCTTTAAATCTTATTTGGTATAAAATATTGTTACAGTTATCATTAAATAGGATATAATAAATCAACGAGTATTTCATTCACATTGTAATAAGATAATCGAATTTTTTTTCAAATATCGTTTTTTTTTTTTTTTTTTAAAATTTTTAACTAAATTTGTGAAAATATTCATTCGTTATAGATTTTGTGTATATGTATTTTGATCTAATACCATTTAAATCATTTTCATTTTTATTATTTGAGTTTCGTTATAGATTTTCAGGATGGAATACTCTCTTTTTTAAAAATATAAATTCGAATACATATACTTGGAATCTCATCATCTAATACCATTTAAGTTCATTTTCTATTTTATTATTTGAGTTATAACCGCGACCTCCGCGGTTATAATTAAAAAATGAAAATAAAATAAAAATGCCTAATAATCAACTTTTCGTTTCATTAATTGTGTTATCTAAGTACTTTAAAATATCTAAAATATCGCTTGCATGATTAAAATTTTATTTTAAACACTGCATTTCAAAAAGTACAATTTTTTTTTTTTTTTTTCACAATACCTTATCATTATTTGTACAATATGATAAAATTTATATGAAGAATTGGGATCAAATGCATAGTGATATATTTTATGAATTGGGAGGCCTGAATGGCCGAGTGGCTAGCGTTCTGGCGCTCGGTACCGCAGGTTTCGGGTTCGAGTCCCGGCAGTGTCATAGATGTTTGTAGTGGGTCGAAATCCACTTTAAACCGTAGGTCCCGGTCCTAATAGGATCGTAGAGCGCTGCGGGGGCATTGTTACTCCGCGTCCGGGGCTTATCTTAAAGTTACACGCCCCCTGGGTAATGCAGAGTGAGTAACATCTGTGCAGCCCTTACCTTAAGGCCTCAAGACCAAGCTGTCTAAGTGTTTGCCAGCTGCATTAGAACAAAAAAAAAAATATTTTATGAATTTATATCGCCTTAAATATTTCATATTTAAAATTATAGAAATTTTTTTCAATTATTTTATATTGTAACTTCTTACTCATCCATTGTAAATTCTTTGCTAGTATTTATTTATATGATGGACAATACAAATATTGCTGAAATTTTTAATTTCACAAAACACAGAAAATGGAGATGCTATATGCCTGATTTCCCATAAATTTAAAAAGAAATGAATGCTGCTTTATACTAAATCAATGTACTTAAAAAAGATTAGAAAAATGCAATTGTGTATTAAATACATGAAACATAGGATGTATTTTCAGTTTTAGTTGGAAATATTGAAAAAATAAGTATAATAATTATATAATTCACGGTTAATTCAATTAGCATCAATTATTCTACTTTAATCAGTCTGGTAAGGCAAGTAATTAAAATAATATTCGATGCGTTTTTAATAGTAATTTAAATAATATTCTATGCGTTTTTAATAATAATTTAAACAATATTCTATACTTTTTAATAATAATTTAAACAATATTCTATATTAATTAAAATATTTTATCATTGAAATAAGATTATTTGCGTCTTGTTTTTACACAATTATATCTGAATTTTAACTTTTGTTTAAGCATATAAAAAAAAGTGTGCATTGTGCTAAAACAAGAACTTCAAAACACTTTCCATTATAAACTTTTTTTTTTTTCGTATTAATTACGAAATATGTCAAGGACTACTGTTACACTCTGCCCTTTGTTCTTTCTACCTTAAATGCCTGAGATACAATCGATGTGATCTCTAATCTCGAAGTCTGCGGTGATTTCAAGTGAAAAATGTTCTTCCTGATTCCATCCATCAGCGCTCGATCGTGTCTGTTGTTTCGCAAAAAAATAAATAAATAAAAACAACAATAAAATAAAAAAAAGAAGCAGTGGAAAGAAGCGATCCCATAAATCGGACCTGCGCCGAAAATCTTTCGTAACTGAAAACCAAAAGTCAACATTAAAACTGATTTCTATCTCCACCTCTTCCTTATCTCTGGGGTCATCGCCAACAAAAATGCCAAACGTCACCGATGTCCCACAGAGACCATTATTGGGACACAGGACCCAAGAAAGAATGCTTCCACCTATTAACAATCTCGCAGTGCTGAAATAGGGAAATGCGAAGTAAATACGGCGTATAATTCCATTGTATGGTGTTTTTTTCTTTTCTTTCCAGCAATCCCGCTGTCTTCAGCCAATTATTTCAACCAATGTTTTCGACGTTTTATGGTTGTCTGGGTGGATTTAAAATTCCTTCTCTTATACCACAGGGGTGGACTGTTTGGGGTTTTGCGATTCTTTTCTCCCCCTCCCCCAGTGCTTGATGTACTTCCGACGACATTCGTTTGGAATTGTGGGCTGGTATGCTGTTGCCTTAATTGAGCTGTCTGTTGTTGGCTGAGTCAGAGGGGGTGCATGATCTGACCCTGGCCACAATTGTGACAAAAGAAATGTGGCGATAGTGAGGAATTATGTGGTTTTGAGTTTCTGAAGATAATGCATTGAGCCGATAAACAGTAGCAGGGGCTTTGAATTTAATAAAGAAGATGTATTTATCTTGGGGTTTTGTAACATGTACCCAACTACTTAACAAAAAAATATGTTGCAAAACAGGGGAAAAAAAACCCAGATAAATATCCTTATTCACTAACAAAGGCGTATTTATGAGAATCTTTCAAGTCCCAAATTGTCTGTATTTATTGTTAAACGATGATTATATCAATGATAAAATATCCAGAAATATTGCCCAAATATGCAAGGCTTCATTTCAAAATTATATTAAAGGAACAATAAATAATGGGATATTTTTAACACTTGTTCTAGCAAAGCAAAAATTCTGGCTAAATAAATTAAGAAATGCCAAACATAAATAATGAGTAGTCCATTTCCGTCTCATTTTTTTCTATTAAATGAAGTCATTCATTTTTCTTGTACCTGATGTCATTCTCATCTTATAGTATCATTGGAAAATCTACATCTATAGTTCTGAATCGAAGATTCATGGTATGTTTTATAGGGCTAATAAGAAAAAAAAAAATTTATTCATTATCGTTATTTTATTAATCTTCAAAAAGTACGTTAAATAAATTACAGTAATTTTGATATATGATCCCCAATAAAAAAAAAACAGTCAACCATATTACATATCTGGAAAAATCGCTAGCCTTCATCAAAGACTGCTATGGCTGCTGTCAGCTGGCTGCTGTCAGGTTGCCATACTGTAATTTACAGGCTGCATAATGCGACACAAAGAAAATAATATAGCAAGTTAATGTTATACAAAAAGAAAATAAATTGGAAAATACATAATTGAACATAAACTGTTTAAACCCAGAATTACATTATGAACTGTCATGTACAACTATTAACCTGCTAGTTTTAAGTAAAAACAAAACAAACCCAGCTAACAACCTATACTTTTTATTGTAAAATCGTGCTTCATCTTTGGAGGACAGGAAAAGGAATAGTAACAATTACCTCTTTACAGGCAATAAAAAGCCATGACACCATGTATAACTTCAATAAAAATAATAATAGCTTCCTTAATGTAGTGTTACACCAACAAAAGTACTGTTATAAGAAAATGCCATGGTGTACCCAGGTTTCTTATAAATTCTCTTTTATGCTTTTGTTTGTTAAGTCTAGAAATAATTATTTAACAAATAAATTATGTAACAGACTATTATGGGAATTTAATGATTCTAGGTATCAATTAAAACTACTTTAATGTTGATACAGAAATTACCTTCCTTCAGAAAAACGAATTGGGAAGGAAGAGGCCCTGCAAAATAATTGCCTCTTTACAATCAATAGAAGAACGTGGTTCCGTAAATATCCCCCAATAATTATTAAAACAAAAGCGAAAACTAATAACTTTATATGACGATACCAAAATCGCTGGCCATTATTCTTTAAGAGCATTAGAAAACCTGATTTCTAGACTTCCAAAAGAAGTCATCAGGAAACATTATTTCTTAATTTTTTAAATTTCAAAATAATAAATAAAATACCATAAAAGCTTTCTCTTTCTTTCTTTTTTTGTGATCATCAAACGAGGATTGTACAATCATATTTCATGCCAGTTGAGATTGCTTGATTTCCAGATCAAATTAGGTGTCGATTATAATATAGAACAGTTTGATTTGAGAACCAGATGTAATTAGTAAACTAGTCTATCCAAGTTTATTTTATTCACATTTGTCGAGTTATTTTTTTTCACTTTCTTTGTGATATTTGTTTCACTTCCGTCGAGTTATTCGTTTCATTTTTGTTAAGTTATTTGTTTCACTTCTGTCGGGTTAAGGATGATTGTGGCAAAAATGTTTCACTAATTATGCAAAAGGAGATATGGGAATTCCTATCCCCAGACACTCCAAAAACACACATTGTCTTTGTTTCGCATGGGCACATGTTAGAGCTTTCTTAATGTACTTCTATCAAAGACAGTTAGTTCTGAAAAGTCTCTGCCTCAAGGAATAGTGTTTACACAGCAGAGTGGCATTTCGTAATGCACATTGTTAGCATATCAGAGCATTTCATGTAAAAATATAAAATAATTTTCATAAAATTGCAGTCTTTCGGTATATAGCGCCACAGATATTTCGTGTAAAAGTTTCACAAATAAAAGTCATATAATCGCCATGGTTTTCCTTTGTCTCCTGGTATGTTCGATATAACATGGGACTCTGTATTTTAATTGCTCGTTTCATGCTGGTTTTTGTTTGGCAAGATTTATTATGCATCAAGTAAAGAGTTACGTAATAGATTGTTACGTGAATCTGGTGTTTTGAAATATCATTTTCACAAATACCAATCTAAACTTTGTTACCGAAAGTCTCGCATCTTCAAAAAGTTGAAGAAAGAACAATAATAATTGCCCCTTTACAGACAATAAAAAGTCGTGATCCCATGAATATGTTCGACAGAGAGGAAGAAAATAAAAAACTTCCTTAATTTGGTGCAACACCAGCAGAGCCACTGCTATAAATCGTTGATTATTATCCTCTGGAAAACCGGTCTTTTATACTTCTTTCTTCTTCTTCTTCGAAGAGATGTATCTCTTGGGTTACAAAAGAAATCGTTCTGTAGGAGGGGCGGAAAACATTATTTCCTAACCTTCATCACATTTTAAAATATGAAATAAAAATAGCATAAGAGGCATTCTTTCTTTTTTTTTTTTTTTTTTTTTTTCTTGTGGGCCATCAAACGGTGATGTACGTCCATCCATATTGTATGCTGGAGGGGAATGTTTACATTCAGACGAAACTTTTGGGCGATGACAGGCCCTTGCGCTTTTATGTTTGGGGGCGGAGAGGGGGCGAAAGGAATGGACCTTTTGTTAGCGCGGTTGGTGGTTGTCACGTGCACTAAGTGAAGACCGGTATGCCACAGTTTCGGCAGTGGAGAATACGTCACCGCTTTTGTGCCAGGGTGCGTATGCGTGTGTAGCGAATGTCTATTCTGAGGTTAATTTCCCACAAAACTCTCTCTGTAAAAATTGTCTGTATTTCATTACTCTAAAGATTTTGTTATGAGTTCAAAAATTACGTATAATCAACCGAAGGAAATTATCATTCAAAACACTGATATCTATTTCTGTGTAGCGAATGTCTATTCTGAGGATAATTTCCCACGAAACTGCTTCTGTAAAATTGTCTGCATTTCATTACTCTAAAGATTTTGTTACGATTTTGAAATGTTATGTGTAATGAACCGTAGAAAATTATCAATCAAAGCATTAATGTCTATTTCTGTGTAACGAATGTCTATTCTCAGGTTAATTTCCCACGAAACTGTCTCTATAAAAATTGTCTGTATTTCATTACTCTAAAGATTTTGTTATGAGTTCGAAAATTACGTATAATCAACCGAAGGAAATTATCAATCAAAACACTGATATCTATTTCTGTGTAGCGAATGTCTATTCTGAGGATAATTTCCCACGAAACTGCTTCTGTAAAAATTGTCTGCATTTCATTGCTCTAAAGATTTTGGTACAATTTCGAAAATTATGTATAATGAACTGAAGAAAGTTATCAATCAAAACATTAATATCTATTTCTATGTGTCAAATTGAAAAAAAAAACTATTACTTGCTTGTTAAGCAAGTTGCTTGTTGCTAACAACAAAAAATAAGCAATCAGTTCTAGTTGAGAAGTCTTTTTCCCTTTGAAATTTTGATTTGCTCAGATGTTCTTTTTTGTTTCTACAGTAAGTGGTCAAATTTGTATGGATTGAATTCTAATAAGGCCATAGGTAACAACAACAACAATTCTAATTATTCCGTAGATTAGTTATTTTCAAATTTTTACCTTCAATCCTTTAATTTATTTTATAATTTTTATAACGCTTTTATAAAATTGCTGCCAATTCCGTATGAAAGCATTCTGTAAGAAGGAAATATTTTTTATATCAGAAAATCCTCTTTTTGAATAAAAGTATGGTGAAAGAAGTATAGGAACATACATAAGTTTATATAAAAAAATTTTGCGAAGGAAAATTCGTCTAAAAGCAGAATCATATTTTTCATAGTCTTATTCAAAATATGTAAATCTAATTGTTCAATTTATATATTTATTTTGTTGTTTTCAATTTGTTTCTTATTGAATGAAATTGATTTCATTTTAGATAATTTTTTTTTTATTCATATTAATTCCATAATAACTATTTCTCTTAACACAAGGTACGATTATTAATTTTTTACACATAAATTGTCATTTATATTTTTTTTTACTGTTTATTTTGCTATCTCCCAGATTTAATTTTTATTCTTTACTTGTACATGGATAATTTCCTTTTACACCACTGTATTACAACTGAACTCAAGCCTTATTAATTTGTCTGATAATTTCAAGCTCCTTTTTTAATACAAACTGTTCATATATTCAGATACAAATAAATAAAAATCCAATGTCCATTTTATTGGATATGCCCCATATAGTTTGGTGAATCAACCAAATAAAATCTATAAAAATATTTTTAGTATTAATTTATTGAGAAAATATATATTATTTTGTTTATCACTTGTATATAATTTTTGTATCATTTTTCTGCATATTCACTTCATGCATATTGCATGTTCTGCAACTTTTGCAAAATAGTGAATGAATACAAATGAATTTTCAGGAAAAAATTGTTTTGGTTGGTGTGCAACCACCTATTCACCATCAAAATTTGGTGTACCATTTTATCCAATTTATGGCAATTTTTTTCACAGTCATTCTGCTCTTCTCCTTTCTCTCCTCTCTCTCTTTCTTTAACAGTCCAACATATTTACTCAAACTGTTGGTAATAATTCACATTCAAATTTTTATAATAATTCACATTTAAATTTTGGTAATAATTCACAATTATCCGCATTCTAACTTTGCTAATAATTCACACTCACAGTCAAATTTTGCTAATAATTCACATTGAAATTTTGTTAATAATTCACATTGAAATAATTCACTTTTTTTTGTTAATAATTCACATTGAAATTTTGTTAATAATTGACATTCACATTTTGGTAATAATTCACATTTTATTTTAGTATGAATTAATTTAATTCTTGAAAAATTATTTTCTTTTGTCACTGAATTTAAATTAAAGCTCAATTAACATTAATTAATATTCATTTAGAAACAGAAATACTAAGATCTTTTATAATTTCGAATGAACAATTTTTAATGTAATTTAGAATTTGTTCATTCAAAATTATAAAAGATTATATCAGCCCATTATTAACTTAAATAATTTAGTAACACAAAGTAGGGATCAATTTGTTCTCTTCATAAATAGCACATTTTATACACAAAATTAAAATATCTTAATATTACAGTAGATTCTAAAAATCTAGTTTGTACCTAACTAATGCGTGCATTGGACTGTAAAGGATACATAATGAGCTATTTAAATTGTCCCAGAAAAAATAATCGAAAATAACATCACTGGTTATTTATGTGATGAATAACATTTTTATTTATTTATTTATTTATTTTTTTTCAAAAAGTGAAGAAATTTCTCTCTAAAATCTTTAGAAATATTTTCTTTTAAGTTCTTATTAAAAGCCGGAACAAAAATTCCATTCTATCATAAGTAAATTGTTAATGAAATACGAATTTTAATTTTTTTAAAATTTGTAATCGATAAGGGATTCATTACAAAACTGAAAGAGAATAATTATGAGTAATTTCAAAATTCAGGATAATTGAAGTTTGTGTTCATCGAAAAATTGTTTTATAATTTTATTTTGGTTAATTTTCTAAAAACATTTTTCTGTAATAGTTAATTTTTTTATTCATTTGTAAGAAAAATATCAAAACGTCGCCACTTTCATTATATTCCTAAACCTTTGTTGATCACAATCCAAATTTCAAGAAGCACTATTTTTGATATTATTGATATAGTACTATATTTTAATATACAAGCTATTGACAAACCCCACAATATAATCTACAATAATTCAGGAATAAATTTATTATATGTTATTAAAACAAAATTTCAATCGAATACGCAATGAAAAGCTGTTATTTGCAGTGAAACTTGTTTTACAATTTATGTAAAATGTAGTTTAAATTGCTACACGTTTGTTATTTTATTATAAAAAAAAAAAGAAGGATAGAATTTAATGTCAGATAGTAATTTTATTTTTTATAATCTAAGATAAATGGAAAGACTTCTGCTTGACATTCAGCAATAACTTTATCACATATTGTGATATTGATATTCTTTAACAATGCTTTTGCAATATTTTTTAACAATGCTTTTGCAATATTTTTTAACAATGCTTTTGCAATGTTTGTTAACAATGCTTTTTTGTGTTCAACTAAAAATATTTGTCTGAAGTTGTGTACAAGAATTTCCAGGGCTCTACTGCACAAAAAAAAACTTCTATATAAATACTAAACTACAAATTTTTCATTTAGCTCGTGCTTACAATGTTATCATTTACGATCATTTTATTTTTTCATTACATCATTAACGTTTTACTTTATCTTTTCATTATCTCGTTTACGTTTTACTTAATGAAATATGCGAGTTGTGTATTTCACTTTATAGACACCGTGTCTCTGAGCCACTGTAGATATTTTCCTCAAGCAAATGTTTAAATTCCCTGGCTGACAGTTATATCCAACACGGGCAACGAGTAGGAAAAGTTATACAGTACTTGGCGGCCGATAACAACCTCAGCGTCGGTGGTAGGTATCGGTGCGACAACATCCTTAAATCAACAGGTATCTGCAGGTTAATAGGCCCGGCCTTACCTAAAACCACCTAGGCGGCAGCGAAAAACATCTCGGGTTTCATTCTTCCAAATTTACACTCACCTTTTCCTATCCAGATCAGATTCCCAATCTTAAACTCGGGCCACACTAGAAAGCAATCAGTTTGTCATCCACCCCCGACTTGCTTCTTTTCCCACCCCCATACCCCCTTTTTTTTGCCAGCGAAAGACACCGGCTAATGGCAGACGATAAGAGATTGGCAGTGGCCAGAGGGCAGGCATTCAATTATGATTGCGGCCTCAAGGTGTGGCCCTCCCTACCCCTACATCCAGGGGTGGGCAACAGAAAATGAGGGGGAGACAGAAGAGAGTATCGCAATATTGCTTTTCCAAGTCTGATGACAGTATTGCCGCAGCATAATAATAAGACGACCCAAATAATAAAAGAAATTTTAAGACCCCGTGGAATCTTTTTTTTTTTTTTTTAAAGAGATTCTAAGGGTGCGGCAATCTTTCTCTATAAAAGCTACCGAAAGGTGGTCTTCGGTTGTTTTGTGGCTCGGAATGTGTCAAAGGTCTTAATCTGCGATTGTGAATAGTTTTTTTTTTTTTTAAAGGTTGACGTGGAAACAGGGGTTTATCATCAGTCCGGTAAGAGAGTAGTTGGTAGGGGGTCTGCAGGAAATAAAAAAAAAAAAAATAACGAAGGTTTTTTTTTTTTTTTTTTACCCTCTTGAAGGAATATCTCGAGTGACATACACGGTTTCTGAATGCTGTTTTTGAAATAATGGGGAATTCCATATTAATTAAGATATTAAAATAATTTAGTTGAGTTGAAAATAATAATAAATGGTATTCTCTGTGCACCAATTTAAAGTGATATTTATATCAATTTATTCATGTATTGTTTAAAGTATAGTAAAATGTGTATTGTTTATGTATTTTGTTTACTTAAAGGCAAAATATTGAAATTTCAATGAGAAACATTATTCGAAAAGGATTTGGTTTGTCGCTCTAATGTCATTATTTTTGTATACTTTGGGACAATAAGAGTGGGAAGATTGCCACTTTCAAAAGGAAAGAATAGTTATTATGTGAATCATTATTTAAAGGGGTAATAGCATAAAAAATATTACCAGACATAAATTAAAATATTTATGTATGGTAATAAATGCATGGTAATAATAATTTTAATAGCATCTGTCTCTTAAACTACAACTTCCAAGTTTGTTTCTCTAAAACTTATAGAAATTTGATTTTTGTGTGTGTGTGAGCGTACATCTTTTTTGTGTGAACATTAAAACGTTATGCTTTAGCTCTCTAAATTAATTTTATGTCACTTTCTATAACATATATTATATTCCTGAAATGCATAGTAAGAAATGCTTTTATTTCTGTAATGATGAATTATCTATTTATTAATCAGTATCAGGTGATTGATTTTTTTATTGTTTTGTTTAAATCTCTTGGAAGTTTAAGGGTAGGAATTATAAAAGTATTAAGGAATCTTATCTTACATTTACGTTTGTTGTTGCTGTTTCTTATCCCGCTTGGTCCACAGCAACATCTAGACCAAATCCATGAACCGTGTATGGGACGAGTCATGATAAAGGATAAAAAATTTACTTTCGTTTTGTCCATTACATTGCAACACAAAGAGATGGAACACCCAAAGGAGAAGCCTGATTTTACCCCACCCGATTATACTCGTGGCTACTAGGTATACATTTTAGTCTCCATTTACGGCATGCATCGGCTTCAGTGGGACTATTCTAACACGGCCCCACACGAGAGATCTTTCATTTATAAGGGCCATAATTGAATTTCCATCAGTTGAATTACATAGATTATAAGGAGCATTTCAAAAAAGATGCAGGGTTTCTGAAGAAAAGTGTTATTATTGAGTATAAATTGAAAGTTTTTGGACTACATACACACACACACTCACACACACACTCACTCACACATACATATGTATGTATATATATAAATATATATATGTATAGAGGACCCGGCAGACGTTGTCCTGCATTGAAAATAAAAAAAAATCATCAGAAGTTCAGTGACAAACACACGTACAGAAGAACCCGATTGAAGCGCCACCTATCGGGTCCAATTGTGAATCTAAACTATCCAGTGTCCCATTCAAACACACACAAAAAGTTTCATCAAAATCGGTCCAGCCGTTTAAAAGGAGTTCAGTGACAAATACACGTACAGAAGAATTATATATATATAATTATATAATTTTTTTAAATTTTAATTACATCATTTTCAGGGAATAAAACTTATTTCATTAATTATTCTAAATACTGACAAAATTAATAATAATACTTAAATGAATATTAAAAAAAGTGAAAGTGCATAAAAAAGGCAAATGTAATGCTTATTCTAAAAACATTCATCAAATTATATTCACATTACTATTAATCTAGAAGAAGTGGCATCAGAGATTTCTCTTTTTCCTTAAGCTGAGGGTTTATCTTTAAAATTATGCGGTAATTTTCTACTCTGAGTTAATTTACGACAATTTAAGTAGAGGAACTGGATCGTTCTCGAAAAGAATAATATGTAAATCATTTGACTACTCAGTATAACTACAATAGTAAAATGTTGCAGAAACACCCAAGAAGCGAAGTTCGCTTTCCTGCATTCGAGGTATTATAGCAGTAAAAAATATATTTACAGTATGTAACTATCTCCATCCTTATCTATGCAGTGTCTTAATGAAATCTAGAGAGATGCTTGTCTCTTTATTTTCTGAGTAATAATTAGTTATTATTACTCAGTTAATTTTCAGCTTTTAATATTAAAATTGCATTTTATTAGCTTTTTTACAATACCATTTTTTAAATTAAATTTTAAAAAGTATTGCAGAGTTAAATATGTATTGATATCATAATATACATATGATATCATTATTAATTGAGTACGTATCATTAAATGTACATGAGTGAGGATGTTTTTCTTATAAATTTCCTTACATTATTACATCAAATGGCAAATTATTTGATTTGCTTCACAATTTGGAATGAAGGTCTCTGGCCAGTTCACGACCGTTTCTTCAAGCCTGATCAAAATATTTTTTGATTTATCGTTCCCTTCGTTATTTCCATTTATCGTTCAGATTTATCATTCCCATCGTTACTTCCATTTATCGTTCAGATTTATTGTTCCCATCGTTACTTCCATTTATCTTTCAGATTTATCGTTACTTCCATTTTAGTTCAGATTTATCAATTCCATCACTATTTCCATTTATCGTTTCCATCCTTATTTCCATTTATCGTTGAGGTTTATCGTTTTGGTTAATAGATTTATCATTCACATGGAAGCTGTCAATGTTTAGTTTCGGAAACAAGCTCCCATCAATAGTAGCCCAATGTGCTCTCCACCAGGCAACTTCAGAATATTTTTCTAATTAAATATATAACTTACTTTTAATAAACACAAAGCAAATAACTTCAACTTAAACAGTCACAATGAAAATGATGGAATCCCATTATACAGGTACAATCCCTACAAATACAAAGTCTCAAACTTAACTAGCTTCTCTAAGCTCACTCAACTTTATAGTGTTGGCAAGTACCATCCCGGGAGACCAATAAAATCTCTAGTCCATCAATAAATAAATCAAATAAAGTGATAAGATTTTTAAAGCTTTTTTTTTTTAACAGCTATCATTTTTTAAATCGTTTTATTGTCTTTTACTTTTTATTTCACCTTTTTTTACATTATCATTTTTTTTTTAAATAAGTGTAATTTATCCTGTTTCAATTGCATTTTACCAATTTCAAATTTTTGAAATATTGAAAGTAACTCCATACTTTTTTAAGTAATATGAGATATATTTTATATATATTTTAGAATATTTTTTATATATTTTAGAATGAGATATATGTTATAAAATAATAAATAATGGTATTATTCGTATATAATTTTCAATATAGTTACGGAATTCAACGAGTTCATTTTATATTTTTTTTGTGTTTTGAGCTTTAAAATTAAATTAAAAAAATAAAAATAATTAAACTATTGGCTTAGTTTTTTCAAAAAATGTATCTCCTAGATTGAATAAAAGATGGATTTAAATTTGTTAGCTGGATACTTTGCCCAGAGAAAGATTCTTTAAATTCAAAAATAATGTAAATAAATATGAAATAATATTGTTTTTAATATATATACATATATATATTGAATTGCTTTATAATGAGCTAGTTGTTTTTTTTACTAAATTAGTTTCTGAAACCAATTAAATCCAAGCTTTTTTTCCATCCATTTTGGTAGAATAATTTGCATTAAGTTGGTGAATTTTTTTTTTTCATTAATTGCAACGAGGAGAACCACAATGGTAATTTAATTCCTTAAATTCAGAAAATATTGTTGTTTTTACTATATATGTATATATTGAATTGCTTTATAATAAACTAGTTGCTTTTTTTTACTTAATTAGTTTCTGAAACCAATTAAATCCAAACTTTTTCCTATCCATTTTGATAGAATCATTTACATTAAGTAGTGCATTTTTTTCATTAATTAATCCAAGAAAAACAACAATGATACTCTAATTTTTCGAGTCGAGTAAGACATAATTGCTCAAATCGATTTTATTCTTTATTGATCCAAGAAACTTCAACTATACTCTCCTGCAATAATAATTGCGAAAGGCAAAATTGCTTTTTGTTTATTTTGATCATTTTTCAAGAAATTGATCTAAAAATTCAAATGATTAAATTTATTTTTTTTTTCATTTTAAGACCGCAATAAAATGATAGGAGTTAAATTATAACACCAATCAAATAAAAATTAATAAATGAAATTAGTTATTTAATTCCATTTTCATAGAAGTAAAGTTTTAAATTCATGGTACTTATTATTTACTTTAATGTGGTATATGCTTTTAACTATTCCCAGAAAACAACAATGCTACATTTCAAAAACATATTTTTCAAGTCAACTACATTTTACATAGAAAATTCGAACTCATTGTATTATCATATCTTGGTAGTTACCACATTAATTTTATTAAAAATTAAATTGTTTTTAAATTAATTTATCAAAAATTCCAGTTATGATATCTTGCTTTAAAAAGCTGAAACTATAGGTAAGTGACTGGCGTTTCTTTTGATGCGATGAATCAAAAACTAAAAATTTTATTTTCATCCATGTCCATGTTCATGTCCATTAGTTATTTTATCCAATCTGTTTTAACCTCACGTGACTCATTTTCATTATAATGATACATTTTCTTTTAACCACTCAAAATCAATAACACATTTGCTTTTAGCTTCGCTTCAAAGACCTAATTGTTTGAGGGAGTTACATTTTACAACAAAAAACAACTAATTTTGAATCCCTAAATCACCATCTCTCGGTTGCGAATATAATTTATTCGAAGTTAATATAATTTTCAATGAATTGATTTAAAATTCCTGTTTTGAATTCTGAAATCGTGACTAATGTTCCGTACAATCTAATAAAAACTAGTGAGTCATTGTCCTCTAAATCTTGAAGAATCACACGAGTTCAAACAAAAAAAAAACCACTTATTGTGAAACAGTTCCGTTAGTAGTACATATTTTTTAACACATAGAAAAAGAACAATGCTTGTTCAAAAAAACGACAAGAGGTACAACTAATTGTTCAAGTCAGATACATTTTACGTTCAGACCAAGAACTCTGAACTCTGAATCATCACCCTCACAGTGACAATTACAGAGGAACCCGTTGTTCCACCAGCAAAATGGACGTCATGAAAAATTAGAAAATTCATTACTAAGGGAGACATGAGCTGCACCGACTTGGACGGTACAAGCGCAAAAATCGGCATCTGCCCATGGGGTCAGTCGCCTCTAGGGGACCCTTGACCCTGGCTAGTATTCCCATACCACCCACGCATGACCCTCAACCCCGTCGGATGTTTTGAAAGAGCATACTTTTGTCTACTGCCATTCCACCTCCATTTCCTCCCGATGCGATGGCCTGATCTACCTTCTCTCACATACCTTCCCCCCTCCGCGTCCAGTTCTGTTAACATCAGTGATGGAAACATGGACTGGCTTGAAGGATGGTAGAGGCATACATGTATGCTCGCAGACAATGGCGTTAGAGTCACGATGATATTTTTTTTCCCCCTCAACATTTTCGGTGGATTCGTAGTGAAAGAGACAGTAATTGCTCAATTACAGGTTCTAGGTTAAGGTTGGATTTGCCATTTTTTGAGGCAAATTCGAGTAGTTGTTCTTCTTTTGTTGGTGGCTCTGTAGCTATTTAATGCGTCTTTTCTCTTCAATTTTTTATTTTTATTTTCCAACTTCCCATACCTCATGGTTTCTGTGGTACTTTCCGCGTTTAAGGAGAGATGAGTCGATTGCATCATGCGCGTTAACGCATCGTTTAGACGGTGTTCTTTAATGGTGTTTTAGTTGCGGGCAGATGTGAAAGGAAAAGGAAACGTTTGCCGTTTTTTATCTTCTTTTTTAAAATTGAAATTGAAAAGTTAATGGGAATCCTGGAAGGTAAAGAGGCATTTAAATCGTTTACTTATCTACCGAAATGGCTTTCCCTGTTTGTAGCTTTGTCTATGTCTATCGATAAACTGCTCAAATAGGTTTTAATTTTCTTTCAGTAAATAATGATAAATTTAATTCATTTATACATTTTCAAGGTGTTTACCTTGAAAATGTAATTATTTATTAATAATAAATTAACAATTTATAAATTTATAGCAATCTAATACTTTATTATAAATTTATTAATAATAAATTTATAACAATTTAATAATATATAATAAATATATTATATAATAAATATATAACAATTTAATAATATATAATAAATTTATTTATAATAAATGTATAACAATTGAATAAATTTATTTGCAGTTTAACAAATTTATAACAATTTAATAATTTTATAGCATTTTAACAATTTAATTTAATGTATGATAACAATTTGAAGTTATATTCCTACTTCCAGATTGTTTTTCAGTATTGAAAGCAGGAAGATTGTGTCATTGCAATTTAATGTCTTCATTTTGAATTTCAGAGAAAATGCAAATAACTTTATTCTTTAATATGCATGACGATATGCAATTAATTAAATGCTTATTAACAATCACAATTTAATAAATTAGGCTATTAGTAATACAATTCTAAGCTCTATCAAATTGAATATTTTTCGATTTAAATTTTAAAAAATACTTTGTTGCTGCTATTCAAGTCAAGCCATACAATTTATTTTACTTTTTAAAACTGCACTTTATTTTTGATTCATCATCCTTAAAATTTATACGATTTATTTTTAAATAAAGGTCACAAATTTGTTAACAATAAAAAAAAAAAAAAAAAAAGGAAAAATAATTACAGAAACCCGACTGCGCAAATTGTGAATCTCGATGATTTAAGAACATAAATGTAGCTAAAAAATTAATTCATTGACAGCAGATTAACCTTTCATTAGTATCATTTTTATGTCATTTTTTCATACTTTTGTTATGCTAATTTCCTGTGGATAATGCGAATGTTACTACGATTGATTTTATTAAATAATTTTATAATTTTAAGTTTCAAGGTGTCTTTACAATGGTTCAAGACATGGTTAGATATATAGAAACATAAAAGAGCACAAATTTTTACTACATCTTTGTTTCCTCTTAAAGAAAGTAGATTTCTAATTTTATTTTTGAAATGGAGGTGATAGAACAAATAAGTTTTTGTTCCTGAACCATAGAAAAATATGTCAGCTGAAATAAAAACGCTGTGGACTTGATCCTTTGGATAACATTGAATGAAAAAATTAAATATAGAATGAATAGATATTTATTCACACCCCTTCCTTCTAGAAATACGAAAAGGAAAATAGGAAATACAGTTTCAGGAGATACTGTATACTGAAGGATGTTTTCTTCAAGGAGATGGAAAAATAAAATAATAAAGTTTCAGCTCTTTTTTTTCAGAATTTTATAGTACTGTTTTATCATGAATCCTGCATGCATACATTTAACCTTGAAAATGAAGTAATACACCAAAATAATAAGTTGGTTGGAATGAATTTTATAGCAGGTTTATGTAGTTAATAATCCTATTGTGTCACAAAGCTGTAGCAGTTAGAAGGCAATAGAAATTCAGTTGGTATTTTTGAGTGGAGGTATTTTTACAAGATAATACTAAATGTCATGTATGATAAGAATATTTAAAATTCCATTTTCATAACAAAGATAGAGGGTGGAGTCATATAGAGGTTTGGTTTGGTTTGTCGCTCTACGGTCATTTTGTGCACACTTTAGACGAATTATACCGGACCTACAGTTTAACATGGATTCGAACCACAAACGAACAACAATGCCACCGCAGGATTCAAGCCGGCCTGTGGTACCAAAGGCCAGAGCGCTAGGCAATTTTCCATCAGGCGGCAGTCATACAGATGAGCTATTTAACATAACGGATTATCCCAATTCCCTCAAAACAATAATTTTTTAATTCTAGACTATAACGAATATATTGATATTGATTCTGAACTAAAGCGAGAATTATGTTCTTAAACTAAACTGTGTTTGAAAAATACATAAAATACTAAAAAAACATGCAGTTGGATACTTGCAACTGCAAAATACATGCAACTACTAAAAATACATGCAGTTGGCATCATTAATACCTTAAGGAATTAATGATGTCAACTGCATGTATTTTATAATGTTTTTCACAAGGTGAATATTACATTAATACATGAATAATCTAAATTCATAATATTTTAATTCTTGGCATTATTCTTTTCAACAAGTTAAAAAATTTTCATTCATTTTTATCTTCTATTATCCAGGGCGGTCCAGACAAAGAAATGCAATGGCGACTGCAACTGCGAGCAGAAGTACAAGTGGCACAGGCTGCTGGCATACGATCCCGACGACGATTGCAAGGGCATCTTCATGGATTGGTTCCTCTTCCCATCTTGCTGCGTCTGCAGGTGTCTCAGCCCCATCAAGCAGTGACACCCATCTCCAAGCCTCAAATCATTTTTTGTTCCATCGAAAGAGACAAAGAAAAGAAAAAGAGATTACCACATTTGTCAGGACAAGTGATTAGTGTCTTCCGAGCTTTTTTTTTTTTTTTTTTTTTTTAATTTTTTTGAAGGGTGTCCACGGAACAATAGAACTCGATCTCGCTCGAGGAAGGACATCGGTGACAATTGTGACGCACGGAGCGATTTCACACATACCAGATCTTGAGGAAGTGGCATTTTGGGGACAGTGATTTACCACTTGATTCTTTTTTTGTAACGTGAAATTTATTTATGGAATGCGTAACGAAGTTGGAAGTGTGAATGGAAAATATGTGCAACAAATTTTTGATTTTTTTTTTTTTTTTTTTCCTTCTTTATTTGTTTTAAGATTTTTTAAAAATTTTATTTGTGGACAAGAAAAGATTTTTTCCTTTTTTTAATTTTATTTATTCTTTTTTCTTTAATTTGTGTTGTTTATTTTTCAATCAATTTTAGTAGAATGAAGTAAAACAATTGCTATTGAATTTGTAAGGACTATTTGCTATTCAGATTTATTTTTAACTCTTTACTATGAACTTATTGATTCAAACTATTCACTATAAATTTTCTGATTCAGACTATTACTATACTATTACTATAAATTTACTGACTCAGATTATTTGCTATAAATTTACTGACTCACTATTTACTATAAATTTACTGACTCACTATTTACTATAAATTTACTGACTCAAACTATTCGCTATAAATTTACTGACTCAGACTATTTACTATAAATTTACTTTCGGTGTTAGCAAATAATAATAAATTTCATTCATGGTATTTGTAAATAATTCAACTGAAGCTACTTTTTTATATCTATCTAATTTTCTTTTTAAAATTTTGTTTTCATTTTTCCTTTATTTTTCTGAGATCTAAAATTTAACTATTT
This sequence comes from Caerostris extrusa, assembly GCA_021605095.1. NCBI lineage: Eukaryota > Metazoa > Arthropoda > Arachnida > Araneae > Araneidae > Caerostris > Caerostris extrusa. Next base: position 88,254 of record BPLR01007695.1, read on the forward strand.
TGGAATTAAATGAATTATTGTGAAATTAAAATAAAATATTAATAATAAAATATGGAATGATTCATTAGATGATATTCACACTCATATACATCTTTTTTTTTTTTTCATTTTTACTATTGATAGAAATTGTGAAAGTTTTATTGTTGTAATAATATTTACTATGAATTATCCTATATCTCAAAATTTCTTCATTTTAACTTCTATATCTCTATAAAAAAGTGTGACTTATTTTAGCATTTAAAGTTCTGTCATTAGAAAGTTAAATTCTTTATCAAAGAAAAAGAAAGTCAAGAAAGATAAACAAGATGTCACCAAGTATGTGTGTTTGGACTTATACTATCATAGTGCCATCTTCTTATTAAGTTTGTTAACTTTGTTAACAGTTTCACTGGATCTGTTCTACTTACATTTGTGGAGAGTTATTTTTGATATTTTCTACAAACAATTTTATTTATTCTTATCATGTTTGTAATAATCATATTTCGAAATGATGTTTTCTTAATCATGTAATACCATTGCTATATTTGCCAAATGTCTTCTGCTAATTATATTTTTGCTATTTAATTTATTTCAAATCTTTGAATAATATATTTTTATATATCTGACATTAAATTTGACATGCTGAAATTTTAAAGAAAATTATTACATATTATATTAGTTTTTTATATGATTAATAAAAATGTGTCGTGTTATATATTTTATATTAATTTATAATGTCAAATCAAAAATTTATGAATTTGAGTAAATTGTGCAATAACTATAATCAAAACCATTTTTGTGTAATTTCGTAATATATTATAAATGTATTTTCATATTTCGATTTTGAATTAAGAATATTTATTATATGTATCATTAACTTGAATCAAATAATTTTTTATTTCTTTACATTACCAAAAATAAAATACTTTAAATTCTTTTACAGTAGCTTTTTTTTTTTTTTTTTTTTTAAATTAATGAATACTCATTTTTGCCATTTCAAAATTGTCATTATTTAACTGTGCAATTGTTTCCTTTGTTAAGCTTCCGTTTCGTAATAAAAATGTAATTATTAGTTCCTATTTATGTGTAAGTCAGCCATATTTTAGAATGCAATCAAAGATACCAGTGAACAACTCAAGTAATGGCTGCTCTTAGATTCGAGTACCTTAAGCTGTATATACCAGGCCTGTTTGTGACTTGTTTACCAATAAAGTGTACCAAAACAGTTCTGTTTCTTCAATTTCACTCTTTCATTAAAAACATTTATAAATAAAAATTGAAGGAAGTTTATTTTCACATTATGCTAACTCAATATGTTGTTGTAACATACGGCTTTACTTGAAAAGTTTTGTGTTTGTCTTTAGGTATGATCCTTATTGTAATGGATTGGAAACCAATCCATTATAATAAGGATCACACATAAAGAAGGAACAAGCAGAATAAAGTAAATATACAGTAAGACAGCAATCGGTCTCACACACCACAAAAAGTCGAAGGGGGAGAGAGTAAAAAAAAGGGTAAGCACTTTATTTTAATTCATGAGGATTCTGGCTTCCCAATACAATTATAAGATTTCACCTTGACGCTGAGTTTCTCTGTTCAGTCCTGGACATTTAGAAAGATGTTCTGAATTCATTGTTCCAGCTCTACATATTAGGCAAGTGTTAGAAGAGAGAACAGCTATCCTGTTTAGGTGTTCCGCAAGACAATCGTGTCCGGTTCTTAATCGAAAGTTGGCAACCGCATCTTTATGTAGTCTAGTGTTAAAGATTTTCCAGCTGTCTGGAATATTGTGCCACTTTTTGCCTTCAGATTTAGTTATGAGATTATCTCTAAAAATTTCTCTATGAATATATTTCTTGAAAGATTCTGGTGGAACTTGTTTCTTTCCAATATTCACATTGTTATACAATATTGTTTCTTTCCAATATGGTTTCCTTTCTTTGCAAGTGAATCTGCTGCTTTATTACCTTTAATTTCCAAGTGAGATGGTATATACTGGAATACAATTTGCTTGGCTTTAGCTCTTAAATATTTTATATATTTCTTAATTTGAGTTATTATTGGGGTTTCAGCAATGATAATTTGAAACCCCAGTTAATTTGAATTATTATTGGAGTTGGAGTTATTATTGGGATACTCAATATTTACATTGCAATTATGTATTACTGATTTGCTGTTGTTGTTTGTTCAGAATGTTACAGATTTTTGGTCTTAGTCACCTTGGCCAAAAATGGCCACCTTAGCCAAGTCTTAGATCTTGCAACTACAATGTGGTTAAATCAGGCTGAAGAACGATTGAAGATTGAATGCTGACTCTTGAGTATCACTACTCAGAGCACTTTTGCTCAGGTTGAAAGGTCAGATAAGTGTGAATGGATTAGCATTAGGGGTTACAGAAATGTGATACGAGGAAAACAAAACCATAAATAGTGTTCATCAGTGAACCACGAAAACAGTGTAATGAATTCAAGTATAAAAAAACTCATGGATGCTTCAGAATAGTTATTGTAGCAGGTTGATGGAGAGGTTACTATGATGATTTGTGCTGTAATTCAGGGTATATTTGTATGATCCTATTTCTAAATTATATTGCTTCAATCATGTAATGCTACTGCTACCTATGCAACCTATACCTACCAAATATCAACTGTGAATTATATTTCTATAATTTATTTGATATTTTTGAACCATATAATTTTTTATTTATATTTGACATATCTTTACTCATATGATTAAATTTTGAAAACCTAAATTTTAAAAACTTATTACATGCACATATATATAAATGTTATTATATTATTTAACTTTATATATATAATATGAATAAAAAAAAATCCTTCTAAACTGTCGTGATATGTGTAGGTGCAATTAGTAAGCATCATTTGATGTGCTCGCACTTTGAAGTAATATATATATTGTAAGATTAATAATAGTGTGCCGTATTATAATTTTCCGAAATATTATTAAGAAGGTGTCATCTTATAGTTATCTGCAGTACACCAAAAAGAGGCCTACTAAATTGCACTTGTATTTTGTCACGACAATTTAGAAGGAATTTTTTAACGGATGACAAGAGGCCTTTTTTAGAGTATTCTCGATAAAGTGGCATCTGAAGTGGTTGAAGCTAGTAACCACCTTTTAAATCACAATTCCGGCGAATGGATTTATTGCTTCAACCCCTGATTTAGATACAGAAGTTTTCTGTTCAGCAATATTTCTTGAGTTTGATTCAAGTTCAGAAACTCAAACTGTGAGACAACTGATTTATTGGGGTAGCCATTAATTAGCGATTTTCAAGTTTTGTTCTTGTATTGTACAACGATAGATTTCGTAATCTTGTTAAATATAAATCAAACAATTAAAGTAAATGATATAATCCCAAATATAATCAAAGCGAATTAGGTGATCAAATTTTTAAGTACATGTGCTTGTCGTTTCTGTCTGTAAAGTTCCAAATTATTTTTCTGAAATTTAGAATGATCTTAGATAGGAAACTATCGTTTCAATATTAAATTAACTTCTTGTTTTGCTCACACACAAAAGAAATGCTGGAGGATTGACAAAAATAGTTAATGAAAAGTATTAGTATTGAGTGAAAAATTTAGATATTTATATTATCTTGCATATCGCTTTATCAAGAAAAAAAAATGTGTTTTATATATGCACAATAAAATGTGAGTCTTTATGTATAAAAATGGTGTTATTTTAGAGAATTTTGAATATAAGTTTCAATTTTCACAGAATAAAAAATTAATAATATTAATCTAATATTAACTTAATTATATTATTAATTATTAATATATTAAAAATATTAATTAGGTTAATTATTAATGTTTTTCAAATGACAATATATATTAATTAGATTAATTATTAAATGTGTTTTGTATATGCATGGTAAAATGGGGCTTTATATGAATAAAAATGGCGCAATTTTATAAATTGTTAGGTATGATTTCAGTTTTTACAGAGTAAAAAATTTAAATATTAATCTAATTATTAGCTTAATTATATTATTAATATTATTAAAAAATTATTAATCAAATAAATTATTGATATTAAAAATGTGTTTTGTACATACATGACAAAATGTGGTTCTATACGAATGAAAATGGTGTAATTTTAGAGAATTTTAGTTATAATTTTTATCTTCACACAGAATAGAAATATTAAAAATAATAATCTGATTATTAACTTAATTATATTATTAATTATTAATAATATTAAATTAATTTTTAATATTATTAAAAATGTGTTTTATATATGCATGGTAAAATGTGGTTCTATATGAATAAAACTGGCGTAATTTTAGAGAAATTTAGATATATTTTTCAATTTTCACAGAATAAAAAAAAAATTAATAATATTAATCTAATTAGTTTAATTATATTATTTTGAAGGTTTAAAAATAATAAATACGTGATACAAAAAAAAAAAAAAATGCTAAAAATATAATTATTTTTATTCTGCAATAATCCCCTTAATTGTTTATTATTATTTTATCTCTTATTAATTTCGTTGTTATTACTTATCTTGATGAAAATATTATTTATGTACCACCAAAATTGCACATGTTCAGATGTCAGGATTTTTTTTTTAATATGCGATTATTTTCGACTCTTATTTGAAATAGTACAACATAAAAGAGAAATCATGTTCTCCTTAAGAATGACTTTTAAGAGTACATAATAATTCGTTGCTCACGGTGCGTAAAAAATATATATATATATATATATTTAACTGTCGAAACATGAATTTAAAAATTGGTTATATTTGAAATTTTTAACTTCTCAACATCATTTGGATGTGATTTATCAAGGTTATATAGAAAATGATTATTTCATAATTTCCAACTTCAAAGGAATGCGCACAGTTTCAATGAAATTCAATCAACTTCATTCATAATTAACGATAGCCAAATTTATGCTGTGCTTATTTTTAGTAGGAAAAGCTAAATGAAGTGAGTTTTTCAAATGACATTGTCCAACAAAACTTAAAATATTAGATCATCTTTTATTGAATACTATGTATTTCATTTAACCATTAAATTTGAGTTTAAAAACTCAGTTATGTATGAAATTTTTCCTCTACCAATACAATTCAAATAAGTAATATATCAAGGCAAATAAAATATTGTTATTCTATTTTCAACTTCTATTCAATGTCTACAACTTCTGCAAAATTTGAGAACGATCACATGTATTCAAATGCATGCTTATATATTCACATTATGCTATGCTTATATATTTCAATTATGCTGTATTTTATTTTTATGCTTATATATCCAATTATGCTGTATTTATTTTTTGCTTATTTATCCCAATTATGCTATGCTTATATATTTCAATTATGCTGTATTTATTTTTATGCTTATATATCCCAATTATGCTGTATTTATTTTTATGCTTAACTATCCCAATTATGCTATGTTTATATATTTCCATTATTATATATCCCAATTGGGCTTTTATTTTTATGCTTATATATTATTAAGCTATGCTTAATTTTTTTATATGTTTATATACTCCCATTATATTAGGCTTTTTAATCTCTGCTTAAATATTCCCATTATGCTATGCTTATATATTTCCATTATACTATGCCTAATTTTGTTCATAGTATTTCCATCATGTTATGCTTAATTTTATGTTTATATATTTCCATTGTGCTATGTTTATTTTATGATATTTTTATGCTATTTCCATTATGCTATATTTATTTTTATGATATGCTTATATACTCCCATTATTCTATACTTTTATTCTATGCTTAGATATTCCCATTATACTATGCTTATATATTTCCATTATACTATACTTAATTTTATGCTTATATATTTCCATTATGCTATGCTTATTTTTATGATATGCTTATATACTCCCCATTATGCTATACTTTTATTTTATGCTTAGATATTCCCATTATACTATGCTTATATATTTCCATTATACTATATTTATTTTTTTTATGCTTATATATTTCCATTATGCTATGATTATTTTTATGATATGCTTATACATTACATTATGCTATGTTTATGTATTCCCGTTGTTATGCTTATTTTTATGCTTGCATGTTCCCATTATGCTATGCTAATTTTTACATTTATATATTCCTATTATACTATTCTTATGTTTATGATATGCTTATATACTCCCATTATGCTATACTTCTTATTTTATGCTTAGATATTCCCACTATACTATGCTTATATATTTCCATTACACTATACTTAATTTTATGCTTTATATATTTCCATTATGCTATGATTATTTTTATGATATGCTTATACACTACTATTATACTATGTTTATATATTCCCTTTATGTTATGCTTATTTTTATGCTTGCATGTTCTCATTATGAATATGCTAATTTTTACATTTATATATTCCTATTATACTACGCTTATTTTTATGATATGCTTATATATTCCCATTATGTTATACTTATTTTTATGCTATGCTTATATATTCCCATAAAAAATGAAATGAATTTTTCAAAGAAATATTTCCATTAAAAACTTAAAATGTTATATCATCTTTATTGAATCCAAGTGGCATAATAATAGGGTATAAAATGATTGATAAAATGGTCATATTCTAAAAATTATTATTTTGTTAATTATTAAATTATAAAATCTAAATTATTACGTCAATTTTCTAAAATTATTATTTTGTTAATTATTAAATTATAAAATCTAAATTATTACGTCAATTTTCAAATTATTAAATTATTTCAAATAAATGAAATTTCTTTAAAAAAAAGTGTGATCTACAGAAAATTTTTAATGTTATTTCAATAAGGTTAACCAACAAAAAACTATTTTTATTAACAATAATAATTTTCCAAAGAGACTTTTCTTTTCAGAAAAGAGAAAAAAAATCAATTATGAATATATAAATAAAACTGACTTTTAATATTCCAATTCAAGACAGCTCTCATAAACAAGGTGACTATGGCGATTGTGACAATGTATGTAAAGACTGTCTTAATGGGAGTTTTCCGGTTTTTCTCCAATGTGACACAAAAATACGAGACAGTTATTAAAATGAATTATCATGAAAATTATGGCAGTTATTTCCCGTTGAAAATCTGTTTGTGACATACATAAATGGAACAAATAATATAAAGGAATAATAACATTAATAATGTAATAATAATAATCTATTATATATAATATATAAATATAATATAATGATATAAATAATGGAAATTAAAATTTAAACATAGAAGATAAAGGGCATATGTTATTTATATACACATTTTATTCCTTCGATTTCAAACACTTGCACTTTAAAAATGGCTGCAAATAATTCTTATAAGATGATGGGTTATAGAAATGTTTAAATTAACGGTATATAAATGTAAAAGTGTAAGAAGAAATCTCGTGATGGAAATTTTGTATATCAATAAGTGTGAAATCCACCGCATCCAAATGGTGTTAAAGAGGAGAAATTCCATTTCTGAGTCAAAACTTCCATTAGAAATTGATTCCATTTACTCACTTTCAGTGTACCAATTTCTTGCATATGAGAGAATACGTGGCATTGGACTAAAGGTAGTAGGATAATCAAATTCGAGAGATTGTTTGATATTTAGATGTCAAAGCGATGTCGCCATTCCACAATGTCGATATAAGTTGTTGAACCATAGCAAAACAATGTGAAAAAGGCAGTGTTTAACTTAAGGTGGGTTTCCATTGGATACTAATATCTCACGTCATATAGCATCTGTCAATCGGAAGTCTGTTCTCCTACTGTTCTGCATGGTTGGTATACTTCGACTTGAGGTTTTAATATCCAATGGAGAGAGATTGCAGAACATCTTAAGACGGACTATAGAAAGTGATGGAAGAGTGCTTGTCAAAGCTGTTCTACGCCACCAGACTATCGAATATTAATGATGACAACTTTCAACTATGATAATACATGTGCCACTGTTCATTGTGCCAAATATCCTTCACCCAGTGCATTAGATCATTTTCTGTTGTGCCAGAGACGTTCAACCTGAATTCTCATTGGTTGAAACAGGACAGTTTCTTAAGCCCTATCACCAGAGAAGAGGTGTCTGGACAGAGGAAATCGACGACTGTAATTATTATAATTAATTAGTTTAATTGTTACCCGCTACACAACTCGACAACCAGGATTATGATAATTCATTCAATAGACGGAGGTTTTTAGTTGTTTCAGACATCCTTATATCACATATACTAAGTTAATGATATTCAGTATTCTAAGTTCGTTGTGTGCCCATCTTTTCATGGCCTCCTGGATTACATTTCAATAGCATAATATTCGCATGGCATTCGTTTTTACTGATAGATTCCTTGCTAGTCAATCACATTCCTGGTCAGCCGAATAGCCAGATCTCTCTCCAGTCAGCACGTTTGGGATTTGATGAACAGTTGCTTTTCGAGGCACATGTAATGTGTTGTTCCTTCTTGATGGAGTCTCTGACATAAAGCAGCAGATGTTCGTGTGTATCTAGCTACTAAATTTGCCCATATTGTGGTCATGTAGAGAGCCCACTACTTTTGCCGGACAAGGTTTTCTACCTCTGAGGGCAGACCAAGGAACATGTCTATGCGACTAAGTCAACCTCTCCAACCTTGTTGCTAAGATACACCAGCCATGTTCCACTGTACTCAGTACTGTCAGTCTTTCAGTTGTGCAACTGCTAATAAGAAACATGTTAGTAATATCTCCAGATGTACTCCAGATGTAATATCTCCAGATTGACTTTGCATGGTGTTTGTAGTGGTTCAGAATCCACTTTGCCGTAGGTTCCGGTCCTAACAGGTTCGTAGAGCCTGGTGGGGGCATTGTTACCCGCGTCCGTGGCTTACCATCAAGTTACACGCGCCCCCTGGGTAATGCAAAGTGAATAACATCGGTGCAGCCTTTATGGCGAAAAGATCATTTCAGCTGCATTAGAAGAAAAAAAAATATCTCCAGATTGCTCCACTTTATATATTGTTTCCTCTGTATGCTTGTCTGTAACTTGCACGCGCGACTGATGATATTTATAAAATGCATATGTATGCTTTGACTTACGAATGAGAGTCATAACTTGTTGCACATTTTCCCTTTCAGAGTAACGATTCTACATAATTCGATGATCTACAACTCTCTAATTGACATTTTTTTCCCTACCTGGTTTCATTTTGAGTTAGATACTTCCGTCTTTCGCCATTGGGGTTGCTACGGTGGTATTTTTGGGCTTCAATTATGTCCATTTCATTATAGAAGCATTCCATCATTTATAGTTGAGGACCCCTTTCATTGTTAAAGGGCATTTTACCCTGATTATGATCTCCAATCGTTTTAATTAATTTTGTAACCGTGCCTTCAACAAAGGCCGAAATCATCCCGAATTTATATCTCTGTCAATTTTCGCTTCACAGAGGTAACACATTTTGCGTTACATTTGTTTGGACAAGTGTAAAATTTCATTAAACATAACCATAGGGATCAGGGGACTGTATAAAGGTTAAATTTATACTTTCAATATTTATTTATAAATATAAAAATGTTACACCATGATTGTTAACTTCAGTGGAAACATTTTATAATTGGAAATATATATTATTTATTATATATATATATATATATATATATATATATATATCCACATCGTCCTCGGTGCTCATTTCGCCTCGTTTAAATTTAGCAAACCACTTCCCTATGGTTGATTTTCCTGGTGAAAAGTCCGAATAATGTTTATCAAGCCAAGCCTTGGCTTCAATAGTATTTTTGTTCACCAAAAGCAATGCTTTAATTAACACACGAAATTCCTTTTATAAATTTTTTCAAACTAACAAAAGTTGCTTCACTAAAAATGCTATAACTCACATACTAATAGTGCAACAGCTGGTCAAATGTATACACGTGTGTTTTGAAGGTTAGGGCTAACTAAAATCATATGGATTTATACTAGTAGCCATCTATGTGTAACGAATATGTCAAAAATATATAAATAATATATATAATAATGCGATATAATATATAATGTATATATATATAATATTTATATATTTTTTTTGTAAACATGGACTGCAGTTCAAAGTTAGTTAGTTATATAGATACATTATATATATATATATATATATATACTTATATACAAACATAGTACAATCACAAAAAAAAAGACCCCTGACTTTAAAAATATATAACTTAGAAACGGTGTCAGATAGAAGCATAAAACTAGTGGTATGTTTATTAGAATACGAACTGATACAGAAACCTAGTGCTTCAAATCTATTTTCATACTTCTATCTATCTCTCTCTCTCTCTCTCTCTCTCTCTCTCTCTCATATATATATATATATATATATATATATATACATAGCTGAATCAAAAAAGACTTAATTTCGATTAATATCAAGTAAAAATTTTTACGAATGATTTATTAGTGAATAAAAATGAACACAAAATAGTAAAATAAGAATTATATATCTCATACATGAAGAACAGATACTACAGATATTCAGATACACCGATCTATACAGCTATGAGGTCATTTTACGTTCATAATTTTTTTGAAGACAAATTTTAACTAAATATTTAGAGTCCATTGCTTGATAAAAAAAAAAAAATAATAATAAAATTTTTAAATAATTATAATGCTAAATAATAAAAATATTTTCGTAATTTTTGGTTGCAAGCCAGATAAAAAATTTATAAATCCAGAGAAATGAACGCAACTTCTAAATGTTATATTTTTTAAGTTTTAAGAAATATAGACGTGCAGGTACACAAAACTTTTGTTATTTATATATAGAGAAATGATAATATATGTTTTTTTAGAATTAGGAAGAAAATTTATACTTATAATCACTCATAAATATTCTCAAAATTAAAGGAATTATTGTTACTAACTCTTTTGGGTAAAAACAAGTAATATAAAGAAAAAGAAAAATTGAAAGTCAATTCCTACTTTTTTTACTCCTTTATAAATAATTTTCATTCATTTTTTTAAGTTTATCTGGCGCCATCTATTGTTAGATATATGCAACTTAAATCTAAAAAAACTAGAAATTAATTAATTAAATTTAATGAATTTAATTACTGAAAAAACTGTATTAATATCAAGTGTCATCCACTACAAGTTCAAAAAAATGTATTTGAACTTGAGTGGATGAATAAAAAGTATTTTATGAACGATTAAAAATTTGAACAATATATATATAGGAGAGAGTGAGCTAATGGAAGGAATTGAAAAAAGAGAGAGAAAAGCCAAAGAAAAATGGGTCAAGAAATAAAACAATTTTATATATGTAGAGAAGCGAAATTAAGCTACACGAAATTTCATCACTTAATAGAAATAGCATTTATAGTTTTTTAATTAATATAAAAGTATTATTACACGTTGTAAAACGTCTTGATTTGTATTGAAATATGTCCTAGTAATCTGCGTATTGTAATATTCAACACAAAATTATTGTTTACAACAAACAAGAGGAAAGTTTTTATCTTAAAAATTACCATTTCTTCATAATGAAGTAAACTCTATCTCAAAGATCGGTAAAATACTGAAATTTTATATTTTTTTAAAAAAACTTTTTAAAAACAAAAATCGTATAATTAAATTTTTTCGATTAATTCCTTTTCCTCGTATAATTTTTTTCATTAATTGAATTAATTTTCATCGTGAATGCTATACGGTTTTTTATCCATATAGAGAGAAGAAAATATTTCATAATATTTTTATCAAAAAAATTTTGATTTTTCAATTCCTTCTATTAGCTCACACTCTCCCTATATATATCTTGTTCAAATTTTCAATCGTTCATAAAATACTTTTCATTCATCCACTCAAGTACAAATACATTTTTTTAACTTATAGTGGATGACACTGGATGTTAATACAGTTTTTTCAAATATTGATTCATTCATTAAATTTAATTCGTTAATTTTAGTTTTAAGTTGCATATATCTACCAATAGATGGCGCCAGATAAACTTAAAAAAATGAAAAATTATTTACAAAGGACTTTCTGCAATGTAATGAAAAAAAAAGTCGGAATTGACTTAAAAATTTTTTTATATTACTTGTTTACCAATTAATGATGTAAAAAAATTATATTCTTTGAAAACTTCTAAAGGACAGAAGAATCGAAACCTACATCATACAGGAAGAAAAACAACCATGTATATTAATAAAATTATATTAGAAAGCTTTTTTGTCTATTTTAAAAGTCTTTTGTAATGCTGATTCCCATTCTGCAAAAACAGACTGCAGTCAAAACCTATTTTCATGTGTGATATATATTTCAAATCACACATAAAAATATATAATATATCACACATAAAAATATATATCAATATATATTTCATAGTCCTTTATGCGAGAATTTTTACCTGTATGTTTGTTTGAATGTTTTTTTTTTTTTTTTTGTGAGATATATATATACAAAAAATTTCATGAAATGCAAGTTATGAATAAAAATTAATTAAAAAATATAATTCCAAAAGAAAACTAAAAATTGCTAGAAATTACTGTCAATATAACATGTAGATTAAAAAAGAAACTCCGATAGATTTCTTTTTTTTTTTCTAATGCAGCTGGCAAACACGTAGACAATTGTCTTGGATGTCTTAAGGCAAGCGCTGCACCGAACAGCACTACCCAAGAGGTGCATGAAGCTTCAAGATAAAGCTACGGACGCGGGAGTGACAAATCCAGTAGATAAACCCACCTGATATTATATATCATCCCAATACCACGAATTATTAGTTGCGAGATATGCTACATCGTGAGGTTTTCATTTACATACTTTCTATATGGGGTTTTTTATGCAATCCCTATTTACCACAAAGAAAACTCATTTTTAAATGTGTTGCAAACAATATATTTTATACCAATGTATGAAGTCTCAAGATATTTTTTTATTTATGTGGTCCATATCCAAGTGTGACTGAACATAAATAATACAGTTGCATTTGAAATACAATTACTGTACGATTTATTTTCTCCAAATGAACTACAAATTAATTAAGAAATTAATTCGTAGATAAAGACTTAGTCGGTTCCAATAAATTTATTTTTCATTAATTCACTTGCTTAAGAAATACACAGTCCAGTCACATTAATGTGACCACCACCTACTTTCGACGTCAACGTGAAATAACCAATCACAAAAGGCAGGTGGCAGCACATTGCAGTGGAAGTGTATATAAAGAATTCCACTTAATACCACTTAAATACCACTTAATACCACATTCCACTTAAAGCCAGAATATACAAGAGTGTATATTCTGTCTTGACAGGTGGTCACATACATTAATGTGGCTGAACTGTGTATATATAATGATAATTAACTAAATATAATCTAGACCATTTGTTCACATAATTCATTTATAATGTCAATAAATATAGATTATATTGAAAGCAAACCCATTTAATATACAATGTGAAATTCCTTTTGAGGGAAACACGACACAGATGTTGCTTTCAAACGTAAGACGTTTTGTCTGGAAATGTAGTATATAGCAAATTCAGCATTATACAGAATGAACGTCAGTGAATAATAATGAATAAAACGTCAATGAATATATATTTCATGGAAAGCAAAATCCCATTTAATTTACGATGTGAAACTCCTTTTTGTGGGAAAGATGACAAAAACGTTGCTGCCAAATGTAAGGCACTTTGTCCCGAAATGCAACACGTAGCAAATTCAGCTTTATACAGAATGATGGTGGTTTTTACACTTTCATGTTAACAACCATTCACATTGAAAAATTCACTCTCAAGGGCGGATAGGCATCAAAGATAAAAATATGTGTTAACCAATTAAAAATTGGTATTCAGAAATTAACAAAACTGGATTAAAGGTCCAGTTAATGAAGTCATACATAATTAAATATTATTTGTTTAATATTAGTATTTTTCAATTCCTTCTATTAGATCACACTCTCCCTATATATATCTTGTTCAAATTTTCAATCGTTCATAAAATACTTTTTATTCATCCACTCAAGTTCATATGCATTTTTTTTTAACTTGTTGTGAATGACACTGGATGTTAATACAGTTTTTTCAAATATTAATTCAGTAATAAAATTTAATTAATTAATTTCTGTTTTTTTTTTTTTTTTTTTTATTTAAGTTGCATATATCTACCAATAAATGGCGCCAGATGAACTTAAAAAATGAATGAAAATTATTTATAAAGAACTTTCTGCAATAGAGTGAAAAAAAGTAGGAATTGACTTTAAAATTTTTTTTTTGCATATTACTTGTTTATTCATTATTTAAAATTTTCAAATCACTTTATCTGGTCGAATTTCAAAATTAAACGAATATTCTAGATTAAGCTAGTAAAAAATTTTTATCAAAGATGTACTATCACCTAAACAGGGATAGACTATTTTCAGGCAATACTCATCAATATAATATATTGTAGTTCAAATGAAATTATTTTTTTAAGATATCAGTCATCTTTAAAAGGAATGCATTTCAAAATTAAAAATAATCCCTTAGTTTAAAATAGTCTGTTCATTTAATATGTTAGTTTAAAATAAGCTTTCCAGACAATACTCAGGAATATATAATATTGTAGCTCAGATGAATTTTTAAGATAACAATCATTATTAAATGCAATGTATTTCAAAGTTTAAAAATAATTTGTTAATTTAATGTGTTATTTTAAAATTATATGTTAATCTAATCTTAGTTTAAAATAATCTGTTAGTTTAAAAATTCTGTTAATTTAATCTGTTAGTTTAAAACAATCTGTTCGGACAATACTCATCAATATAAAATATTGTAGTTCAGATGAAATTTTTTTTTTTAAATATCAGTCATCATTAAAGTGAATGCATTTCAAAGTTTAAAAATAATCCCTTAGTTTAAAATAATCCGTTAGTTTAAAATAGTCTGTTCATTTAATATGTTAGTTTAAAATAAGCTGTCCAGACAATACTGAGACATGAATATATAATATTGTAGTTTAGATGAATTTTTTTAAGATACCAGTCATTATTAAATGCAATGTATTTCAAAGTTTAAAAATAATCTGTTAATTTAATGTGTTAGTGTTAGTTTAAAACAATCTGTTCAGACAATATTCATCAATATAAAATATTGTAGTTCAGATGAAATTTTTTAAGATAACAATCATCATTAAAAGGAATATATTTTAAAGTTTAAAAATAATATGTTTCTATGAATTGCCTTGTAAGATTTTATTTGCATTATGTAATACTGATAACTTAAAATAAATACACAATTTGTTTTTTTTCTCTTTGTAGAATTTGATGCTTCTAATGATTCAACGTGATGCGTTTACAAATCTTCTGTTTTAATGTTATCAAGTCAGATTTATTTTAGATTCCACTTCATAAACTTCGACAAATCTTCCCGAAAGAAAAAGTGATGGAAGCTGAAACTAACGACAGGATTTTAATATTTTCTTCCCTCCAAATCATAATTGCTCGACACTTTTCCCTATTTAAATCTGACTTAAAATTCCCCAAAATTTAGATCTCCTTGTTCGAAGAGGAATAATTTCCCCGGATCTTTTGAAAATAAAGCATTATAAAATGACGATTGTGTCTGTTATCTTCTAATATCCCCTGGAATATCCCCCTTTTTGCAAAAGAGGATTACGCATTAGGGGTTTGAAGGGAAAAAAGGGGTGGTAAAAACGTAGATTGTTCTTGGCGAGAAACGTTGGAGAGAAATAAGAAGGGATTTATTCAGATATATTGGGGATCTTTCCCCAACTTGAAAGCATCAGTATGCAAAGTAGGGGGAAAGAGAAGAAACAGTAATAGTGAAAGAAGCACAGAAGAAATTTCTTTTGATTTTATTTTATTTTACTTCATTTCATTTCGTTTTTGTCGTTGGAATATTTTTTTTTCGTCTGCCAATTGGGGAGGTTTTATCATCTTTTGGTGTTCTTTTTTCTTTTTTGCCTATTTTCTCTAGTGGTGAGGGCGATTAGATTTTCACGTTTCTTGCAGAGCTATAATCCGGGATATTCCACCCCTTCCTTTCCCCTACTAAAAGGGAAAAAGGGGGAGATGAAGAATCGGGGAGTGTAATAAATAAAAATCAGGGGGTTAAAAAAGGCATTAAAAAACCTTTTCTTCTTCTGCGAAATGACGATTATTCCGCAGTTGAGAGCGTTTATCGTAATCGTCGCGTGTGAATTGTCATCTGAGAGGGGGTGGGACAGGAGGCAAGGTGTTGAAGGTAGGGGGTTGAGGACGGTAAATTTCGAAGCGCAAGGGTTGAAGAAACGATTTTCATGTTCGAACAGAAATGGGTTAAGACAATAGAAAGCATGTTATATAGAAAAGAACAGAACACAAAGATTTGCAAATTCATTGTTCTAAAAAATATTTAATTTAAATGAACAGAAATGGTAACGATTAAAAAAAGCGTTATAATAAATTATACATAAATTAGTGAGACATTTTTAATAGAATATAGAAATTTGGGGTAATATAGATTCCGTAATAAATATTATTTGATGTAATCTATATAGTGCTTATAATTTGAATCAACAATGCTTATAATTTGAATCAGCAGTGTTGATAATTTGAATCAGTAGTGCTTATAATTTGAATCAACTGTGCTTATAAGCTGAATCAACGGTGCTTACAATAGGAATCAACAGTGTTTATGATTTGAATCAACAACAACAATTAATTTTATTTATAGCACTGTTGGCGGAGGCGCAGGACATGATTATAATTTGAATTACAATCATTTTTAATATTCTTCAAATTTTGAATAATCATTGGCCCGTGTCCTGATCGTAATGCAAAAGTTAAACTCTGCTTCCAAGTTTTCCAACTCTGCAGCTAACAAATGATATCCTGCTTCCATGTTTCATAACACTGCTCTCAATAAATAAAATCCTGCTTTCAAGTTTTCCCATCATGGAATCAACAAATGAAATCCTGTTTCCAAATTTTACAACCCTATTACCAATAAATAAAATCCTGTTTTCAAGTTTTTCCAATCCTGCTTCCAACATATGAAATATTGCTTTCAATAAATGATACTCTCCTTTCAAGTTTTCCAGCCCTCCTTTCACTAAATAAAATCCTGATTCCTAGTTTTTCCACCATGAAACCAACAAATAAAATCCTGCTTCCAAAATTTCAACCTTGTTACCACGAAATTCTGTTTTCAAGTTTCTCCAATCCTGCTACCAACAAATAAAATCCTGCTGTCAATAAATTATATATATTCTTTTCAGGTTTTCCGAACCTGTTTCAAATGTGTGAATTCTTCTCAATGTATTCTTTTATATTGTTTCTAGAACATTGTAATATTTGTATCTCTTACTATATTGATATATTTGTATATAAGCATTTGCTTCAATATTATAAGACATGTTTTTTTTTATGTGCTCTTTTTTTTCCCCGGTTTATCTATTTTCCTTTTCGATTGTTTTGCCTTTTGTAATCTTTACCAAGTTTGCTCATTTTTACACTACAGTTCTCTCTACCAGTAATTAATTAAACATCGTTTTCTAGCATGCTAGACAGCACACATTAACAACTCACTGCAAATGAGGCAAAACAGATAATGATGGGCAAAAGGAATGAAAAGATGTGCGTGTGAGAAATTCACTCTCATAACCATTCTTTCAAATCTTTTAAAAGAATATCTGTCCTACTAATTTAAAGTAACACATAATAACAGGGCATAAACATGGAAATTCTTTCATTCGTTTCATGCGAATGCAAAAGCTCTGAGCGGTGCTCAGAAAACCGGTTCGCTAAAATTTGGGCCTGATGGCCGAGTATTTAGCCAAGCCTGATGGCTCTGGCGCTCGATACCACTGATTTCGGGTTGGAGTCCTGCGTTGCCATGAATGCCACAACTCTACCCCGTAAAAAGAAAATATCTCTCGTCTTGAAATCTGCCAATAAGCAGACGGCCTTAGACGACCATGGGGCTGTCGCGCCATTGAAGAAAAGCAAAAGCATCATAATCAAAATTAGTCATTTTCACGAATCCTCCAGATGACTTAGAGGGACTTCCCTACATGGTGCGCTATAACTCGTGTACTGGTATCTGGATTGTCCTGTACCAGCTCTAGCACAGTCTCCTCTATGTCCAGAGTCCATACCGTTTGTTTACAATTCATCTCTGGATAGAGCCCCTCTCATATAACTACTAATGCAGGCCTCCAAAAAGGCCATGACTGGGAATACCAATTATCGCCTTTGTAGCCTCTAAGGCAGATGTATATTCGTTGGGTCGTATTATCGGCCATCTTATTACAGCTGCATAAGTGTGTTAAATGAAGACACTACAAGAATGCTGGGAACCCCTGGTATCATGCTATGATATCTATTGAGCATTTCTGATCCTATTCAACATTTGGCATCTTCATCATTTTTAATCATCATATTATTATTGTCATATTTTTATTATATTATTTTAATCATCCTATTATCATCATTAGGTCATATCATTTCTAATGATCATATTCCGATAATTTTTTATAATCAGAATTCATCATTTTTAACCTCATTTTGGGTACCTTCGGATGGGTAGTCCTTCTAGAAGGTATACCTGGTGCTGAGGTACTCTCTTTGTACCCTATTTGGCTTGGTTCATTGTATCTCATATTAAAGGATTTATGACCTGCCGGTTCCTCGCTCACATTTGAGATAACGGATCTTGTTACCCGAGGTCAAAGATACAGTACCTGGGAACAGATAACAGCTCGGCATTATGTCTGAAATATGGACATGGCTAAAGACTGATCATTAATTACATCCTGATGCCAACTAAATTTTCTAAATTCTGAACCACACCATTGGTGCTCTGAATGGAGCAAACTTAGTAGCCTCCTAAATACACATTTGACGAATCTCGAAATGGTTTTATTAACCACGCCGTTGAGGATTACTTAGCACGCCGAGATCTCCAGCAAAACCAGCCACGATTCCGGAATGGTGAAGAAATCCGAAATCCCTTTTTTTCCCCTACCGAACGAAAGACAAATCGGGAAAGATTACAGCCTCAACACTTTTCAGATTTTAGATGCCAAAACCTCCCCCACCCCCACCAAACACTTATTTATTTTTGGTGGAAAAGAAGCGTTCGGATTCATTTTCTAGGCGCTTTTTTTTACTTTTTTTTTATTTCATTTTTAAACCACTTAATATGCGGTGTCTTCTATAGGATGGGGAAATAAAAATCATGTATATCATTATCTTCTTTCGCGTTAGATGCACTTTTTTTCCCTATTTTTCCCCTTTTTTGTTATTATTTAAGCACCACGTAAAGATTTTATTTTATTCAAATCTTTCGCTTTTAAGTAAATGCGATAGAAGGTTTTATAAGGAATGATTGTGTGTGTATGGAATATTAAATGTCAAGTAAATAAATCATTTTTTTTTTTTCTCTTTTTGTACTTTTTATAATACTTTTGTTTCAAAAGTGGAGATTTTTTTTTTTTCTTACGATGAGTTTTAGATGATCAGAAAAAAAAAAAAATCCTTGCAAAACATTAAAGACCGTTATTTATATTTTTTTATCTTTGTCTCTGAATTATAATTTACTCATGTGAGGTTAAAAATTAATCATAAAAACACTTTTTTTTTATGTCTTTCGAATTGTAATTAATAGAGACGAGAAAACTTGATAATTTTCTATTCGATTCGAAGGATTAAGTATAAAAAGTATCAGTTTTTTTTCCCTCAAGCTCTTAAATAATTTTTTACGCTGTGGTTCTTGAGCAAATTGTGATCCGTTTCTAATTAAAGACACTGGACCACAAAATGTCTGATTTTGTATAGACTAACAATTCTTCGTTAATGAAATTAAATATCTATTAAAACAACGAATTGGAATTCTTCATTTAACAAATAATTAATCGTCACAGTTGACTGGATTTGCAAAAAGTAATTCACCGTTAATGCTCAATTAAGTATCTTAATTTAAATAAATCACCGTTTGAGAATTAAGAAACTAAATTACCATTTAAATACCTTTTATCTTGTTGGAATGTTAAGTGGAAAAGAAAAAAGGGAAACACTTCTGAGGTTAATTTTTTTACGATTTGATTTCTAATTTTTTTTTACAAAAATGTATCTATTTGAGTAAAATTGTTCAAAATATTCAATTTTTTTAACGAAATATTTTTTGATAAAGTCTTTAAATTACTTTCAGAATATATAAATTAAACAAAACTGGGAATGTTTATGCCAACAAAGAAATTTACATTCATAAGATAAGATTTTTTTTTTATCATATATGAACATGATGTTGTCCTGTTTAGGGGTCCATGACATTATCCGAAAATGAGGGCCAAGAAAATAAAACTCCATTTCCAATTTTGGCGGAAAAGTGGTAGTTTGGGCCTCTTAACTCTTGAAATGATTCATGAATAACGTTAATCCTCAGGAATTTTCTGGAGAATTTGGCTTTTGTTTGAATTTTGTAATATGGTTTTTAAGCACTTTTCAGGTCTTGGCTTGGGATTTTAAACATTTGTATATCAAATAGCTATAAGTACTCATGGTGCGTTGATCAATTCCTTCTTCTTGAAGTTTCACATTCCTAACTTTTGGCATTTTCCCATGCTTATGGTGTTGTATAGTGCTTTTGAATACTTCATTCTTCATTTATGTCTAGAATTTTCAAACTTTGATATATTCACTTGGCTATTAAATGTGATAGTGGTTCTTGTTAAATTTGGAATACTTCACTCTTCATTTTTGCCTAGAATTTTCCACCTTTGATATATTCTTTTGGGTATTGTATGTGATAACGTTTATTGTAGAATTGAGAATACTTCATTCTTCATTTACAACTACATTTATCTTACTTTTGAATATTCTTTTAGAGATTCTTGAATAATTCATTCTTCATGAAGTTCTTGATCTATTCAACATTGCTATATTCATGTGGCTATTGAATTTGGCCGTTCTTGTAGTATTCCAATCAATTCCTTCATATATCTCATGCGTTATGGTGCTCCATTCGGTGATTGATTTCTAATTTTTTTTTTTATAAAAATGTATATATTAGAAATTGGAGTAAATTGTTCAAAATGTTAAATTTTTTTGGTAAAATTTTTAAATTGCTTTCAGAATGTATGAGTTAAATTAAACTGGGAACGTTTATGCCAACAATGAAACTTACATTAATAAGATAAATAATGCAGTATAAAATCATAATTGGGGAGTCAGCAGTAGAGTTTTTTGAAAGTCAGGAGTCGGTTTAAAAATCCGACTTCCGACTGTTTTATAAAAACTGTTTTTACTTTACCAAAATTCGGGTATTGAGTATTATGGAAGGCAATTATCAATTGTATCTATCCATAATATAGCCAGTAGCAAAGACAATTACCACTTTACCAATATACTGTAACGTCTCGACTTATACTAGACCTATAACTGCTTCAAGAAGAGGGCCTTTCAGATTCATGGGAACACTTTAATTTTACTTATCTATATATATCTATCTATATCAGAACTCTAATTAGTACAAATTATTATTCACAATAAAATGAAAAATAAAGATTCAAATTTGATTCACAAGGGCAGTTCACTCCAAGGACGGAGATCTTCAGAGTTCTCGAGCCTACGTCGAATCTAATTCCTCGGTTTGAGGCAAACCTTATTTATCACACGGCGTTACACAAAACCACAAGAGACTCACTTTGTAAACAGATGGAAACTCTGGCCTGTTCAATCACTTTCAGAAAAAGAAAGAAAAAAAACACTTCTTGACGACTCGTCGCAGAACAGCTTTTTTTTTCCTTTTCTCAAAACCTCTCTTTAAGAAAGTCTGTCAAATCAGCTTCCCTCACTTCTCATGGGAGGGAACACTTTCTCAGCCCATGGTGTATCACCAATCACGATGCAGCAACTCATCACGTAGTCCAATCTAATTGTTTAGACCTGTGCAGATCTAACAAACAACCGTAAATTTCATGAGGTCTCATGGATACAGTCTTCTCATTAGTACAAAACACTAATTGCATGTACAGATAACAGTATCCTCGATACTGCTTATCTGCTGTGATAGGTTGTTATTATGTGCTTGTTAAAGAATATAAATTCCTCTCTCTAGGAAACGAAATGCTACTACTCTACTAGTGGGAAAAATGCTACAATACCAAGTAAGTGTTGAGAGATTTTTCTCAGCACTGAGTTTTATAAAAGCTATCTTGGATCAACAATGAGAGATCTGATAATCGAAGATATTCCTATTCCATTGCTTAAAAAAATAATTGAGGTTTACAAACATAAGATCGTTGTGTTTAAAATGTAGATTTTTGTTGCTTGTCTTAAGCCATTCTATAATCAAAATTCATTAATTATTCATTAAATGTGCTTGTTAATTTGTTACTGTTACTTTTAAAGGATATATATTTATTTGTAAGCATATATATTTTTTGTAAAGAATATATATTTTTTTTTTTTATTGTTAGAGTACAAGAATGTCACATAAGTGAGTGCACATACCTTTTAAATTTGTAAAAATACTTCATTATGCAAAAACTGTGTTTATAGATAGAGTTTAATAAAATCATTGTCTGTCAATAAGAATCACGTGTCTGATATCTTTGCAACAATCTGAATGTTTTTTTCTATCTGTGCAACAATATTTGTGTCTCTTATCTATGTAACAATATTTATGAGCCTCCTATCTGCGCAATAATCTGTATGTTTCTATCAATGCAACAATATTTATGTTTAGCCACAGCAGCTTCCAGTTAACTATATCAAAAGACATGTAATACAGAAAAACTTAATTTTTCTTATTTTATAGTAAAATATCATAACTCCTAGTTATTGATGTCAGTATTTTAAGTACAATTATGATAATTTAATACTTTTTAAGCTTTGTTTTACGTTTTGTACACTTATTTATTTTGAAACTAATGCATATGCCATTATACTTTTATCTCAATATAATTATTATGCACAATTAATATTTATTAATGCTATTTACACCTTTTTATATACATAATTTGTTTATTGCCATTAATAATTCCTCTAT
This sequence comes from Caerostris extrusa, assembly GCA_021605095.1. NCBI lineage: Eukaryota > Metazoa > Arthropoda > Arachnida > Araneae > Araneidae > Caerostris > Caerostris extrusa. The sequence goes on from BPLR01007695.1 coordinate 111,226, forward strand.
TTTTAATTTCTATAATTAAACTATAACAGCTTTTCGGATTTTAAAATTAATGTTTTGAAAAAAACATCAGGATATCAGAAAAATCCTGATAATTTGTTTTTGTAACTAAATCCACAATGCTTATTCCCAGCAATTATAATTAATTTCAATCATATTTTTAAATTTCTCATTATTATTATTGTTTAATTTTTAGTCGGTGCATATAAGTCCACATTTCCTCATAAATCATTTATATTGGATGGATTTTGAATGGTACGAATTTTGAAATATATTTGACTTGGGAAAAAAAAATCTTGAAACAGATACAGGTCTACAAATCTTGAAACGACTTAAATGTCTGGAAAGAATGCCTTACAACATCAACTCCGAAAATGAGCGTGTAATAAGAAAAAAAAAAAAAGTAAGCTTATTTTTAAGGCATGACTTGCTGAAACAAGCCTACTGCTAATGCTTGAAATAATTCAGATTAGAAAAGTGATTTTTTTAAAAAAATTAAAAATTTTTATCAGGTTGAATACGGAACCACTAAATACTGTGCTAGATCTATTAAACGTATTCAAAATATTTTAAATAGGTCATCAATAATCAAAATTTATTTCTATACTTGACTCGTGGCCCTGTAGTAAAGTGAACAGCTAGTATGCAGGTGGGCTCTTATTCGAAACCCTTGGTGCAGTCACTTCTTTCAAAAACAAGGAACCTCGACGACGAATATGGCGAAGTGTATTAACCATCTCCTATTGATAGTCAGATTGCTTTGTTGAAGTTTTCCGTATTTTCTCTCATCCTACATATAAATATGTATTATCCCTAAGCATGCTCCCTAAAAGAAATGTCCTGTGCAATGGAACTTCATTGGCGAAACAGCCCCATGGTGGGTCAAAGCCGTCTGCCTACTAACAGATTTTAAAACGAGATATGTTTTCTTTTTTACGAGATAAGGTTGTCAACCCTACTCCCAACGCTCTACAGTCATAGCGGGACTTACGGCTTAAAAGGGATACCGAACCATTACAAACATCCCCGGCACCGCCGAATCGAACCCAAAACCTGTGGCACCGAGCACCAGAGAGCTAGTCACTCGGCCATCAGACCAAGTTCAATGGAACACAAATATTTAAAAATTAAATAAATATATATATGAGCGCCTATTTTTCGAAGGTTTCGTTGCAGTAAAATATAATATATCGCATATATACACTGAAGTGACAAAAAGTCATGGGATACCTCTTAATATCGTGTCGGCCCTCCTTTCGCCCGGCGAAATGCAGCAACTCGACGTGGCATGGACTCAACAAGTCGTTGGAAGTCTTCTGCAGGAATATTGAGCCATGCTGTCTCGATAGACGTCCATAATTGTGAAAGCGTTGATGGTGCAGGATTTTGGGCACGAACAGACCTCTCGATGATGTCCCATAAATGCTCGATGGGATTCCTGTCGGGCGATCTAGGGGTGGCCAGATCATTCGTTGGAATTGTCCAGAATGTTCTTCAAACCAATCGCGAACAGTTGTGACCCGGTGACATGGCGCATTGTCCATAAAAATCCCATCGTTGTTTGGGTACATGAAGTCCATGAATGGCTGCAAGTGATCTCCAAGTAGCTGAACATAAGCATTTCCAGTCAATGTTCGGTCCAGTCGCACCAGAGGACCAAGTCCATGCCATGAAAAACAGCCCACACCATTACGGAGCCACCACCAGCTTGAACAGTGCCTTGCTGACAGTTTGGGTCCATGGCTTCGTGGGGACTGTGCCACACTCGAACTCTACCATCAGCTCTTACCAACTGAAATCGTGACTCATCGGACCAGGCCACGGTTTTCCATTCATCTAGGGACCAACCGATATGCTCACGTGCTCACGAGAGTCGCTGCAAGCGATGTCGTTCTATCAGTAAAGGCACTCGAGTCGGTCTTCTGCTGGAATAGCCCAAGAAAGCCATTTCTCCGCACAGTTCTAACAGACAAGTCCCTTGTACGTCCACATTGATTTCTGCGGTTATTTGACGCAGTGTTGCTTGTCTGTTAGAATTTACGACTCTTTGCAGACGTCGCCGGTCTCGGTCGTTAAGTGCAGGCGGTCGACCACTGCGCTGTCCATGGGGATGTTATGCCTGAAATTTCATACTCTCGGCACACACTTGACACAGTGGATCTGGGAATGTTGAATTCCCTAACGATTTCCGAAATGACATGACCCATGCGTCTAGCTCCAACTAACATTCCGCATTCAAAGTCTGTTAAATCATCACGTCAAAACCTCTTCACATGAATAACTTGAGCAGAAATGAAAGCTCCGTGAAAGCTCTGCGCATTTATACCTGTTCTACGCGATGCTACTGCCATCTGAAAATTTGCATATTGCTATCCCATGACTTTTGTCACTTCAGTGTATATATATATGTATATCCCATTTTGTAAACATTTCAGAAAATGATATAAAAATGACCTTCATTAATAATATACTGCTATCAAAATTTACCGAGGAATAAAAATTACGATTCTTTTGATGAGTTAAAGCAATCAGATCCCCCTCCCCCTCGCAAAAAAAAAAAGGCAAACCATTCTATGATTATTAGAAGATATTTTCAAAACCAAACTATTATTATATAAAAAAAAATTTTACATTCATTAGCATTTCTTCCTTAATTGTGTTCATTCACTGATTTTCATCCGTGTTATTTAATTCCATTGTATTTGAATTTACTTGGTATGCAATAAACTTTTATGGCTTCCATTATAGCTCATTTCAAAATCCCCTATATTACTCACTTTAGCCCCCTAGAAACAACAAGAGCCTGTTTCATGCGATTGAACCAGATTCCAACCATGTGAGAACCCTCCAGAACTGTGCAGTCTTACACAAAAGCCATCCGCTGCTTCAAGCACGAGCTGGCCATACTTCCCCTCCCATCCCCCAGAAAAGGAGATACAACCATCATTTAAGTGGCCACAATACTAGAAACACGAAACGGTTTGAACAAACGCTGCGCTTATTGAAACAGGTGACGTCGAAGACTCGTGGAGATTGTTTGTCTTCACACGTCGGCTGTACCATCTGTTTGGACAAAAAGTACCACCGCGCTAGGGAGAGGAAGGACTTCCCATGCTTATTGGCGTTGCCAGTGCAAACAAGAGAAATCTAGGACTATTAGGGCAGAACCAATACGAATTTTGGATTATGCTGAGAGGATTCTTCTGTATTCTGAGTGGCAGTTTTGGTTTTGAGTGTTGGAGCTAATAGCAGACAGATATTTCGTTCCTTTTTCAAGTGGGAAGACCTCTTGTGGTAAAGGGGATGGAATGGATTGGATTTTGCTTTGTGGAACGAACAGATGTTGGTTTGACTTCACACTATTTTCGTTAATGTGTTGTTGGTTTTTGTTCGAAAAGCTTCTGGCTGTCACAAAGGCAGATTTAGTCCTCATGCCATTTATAGCCGATTTTGGTAAATAAAACTTTCAGATCTCATGGTCATTGCTGGGCTTAAATAAATCCATTATGACCGGAATATTTTCTAACATAGTAAATCTTTAAATGATTTGTTAAAATATTAATATTTTTATTTATTTCATTAATCTGTTATTCCTTGTGAATTTTTGATAGTGATCTTTTGACAGATTGAAAATTTAAAAATTAAGATTTAACGGCCTTTTTTGGGAATAATTATAAAATAATTATAATTTTTCAATAGTCGAAATTTTCAATTTGTTGTGCCTTTTTTTTATAAAAAGAAAAAAAAGAATATGAATGCATCCATAATGATCCATGCATCCATGAGAAAAAGAATATGAACACATTCATTATGATCCATGCATCCATGAAAAAGAATATGAATACATCCATAATGGTCCATGCATCCATGAAAAAGAATATATCCATAATAATTGATATTTTGTTGTACCTTTTTTAACTGATCTAATATTTCATTCAATAAAGCTATGAATTTAAATCATCACGAGTTTCATAATTTTTCCTGGCATAGTCATTTAATATAACAAGAAAATTTCATAACATTTTTTGAGCTTGTTAAGTTAATTAAAATCATTCCAGATTGTTATTAATTTCCCATAATATTATAACATGTGATTTTGATTCAAGTCTGTTGCAAACATATATTTATGATTTGCAACAGACTTTAAAAATCATTCTTGAATCTTATTAATTTCATTATATTTTCATGGGATATTTATTACATTTTCATTCAATATAACGTGAAAAATTCATAACATATGAGCTTGTCGCATTGATTAAAATCAGCTCAGATTTTTCTTAATTTCATAATTTTCCATAGGATATCCGTTCTATACAGTACAGAATATTCATAACATATATGAGCTTGTAACAGATCTTAAAATCATCTAATTAATTTAGAATCTTATTAATTTTATAATTTTTCATAAAGTGATCATTCAAAATATCTTTTAATTCAATAAATATGATATACTCAGGACATGTTTATGCTTGTCACTAGTGACGTAACAATAGGGTGGCAAACGGGCAAATTGCCATGGGCTCCTGCTTAAGCAGAGTCTATGATTGCAGGAAAGGCCTGATATTTATTATCACAAAATGAAGTAAATTTTATTTAATTCTGTACTTAATAAATTTAAGTTACTAAAGTGATAAATTAAAAAATATGTATCAAGATTTTGAACGTATTTATTTGTATGGAAAATATATTGCATCTGGAAGTAATACTAATAGAAATAGTTACGCAAGGCTAATACCGATACCATTCCTGAAGTGCGAACCAATTATGTTATTTGTAGCATTTCCTGTGACTGCGGCTAGTACTGAGTGATCATTCTCGAAATTAAAATTGATAAAAATCTATTTAAAAAATTCTATGGGACAAGACAGAGTGCACAATTTGGCTATTTTATCCATCGAACATTTCACGACTCGAAATTTGATCTTTGATGTTGTCATTAACATTTTTGCTGTTCAGAAAGCTCGGAAAAAAATTTAATAAATAAAATTTTTACTAAAAAAAAAAACTCTGGTAATTTAGTTACCCCCTTTTAATAAAAAGTTAATAGTATCAACCAAAAATAATACTTATTTTAAGTAGTACTTTATTACGATGAAAATGCAATGATTGTGCATTGAGGAGACCCCCTTCGAAAAATTTGCCACCGGGCCATATGGTATAGTTACACAGCTGCTTGTCACACTATTTAAAAGAATTTTAGAACCTTATCAATTACATAATTTTTATAGAATATAACACAGATATACAGAACATAAAATGGTACGTATATTCATAACATGATTGAGATTGTCACACCATTTAAAATCATTGTAGAAATGCATTCATCTCATATTTTTCATGGGCTATTCCTTCACTTTCCGCTGAATACCAAGGTAATATTAAAGTGGACCGCTTTATTTCACAGTAAGTAAAGCCCTCCTCTGGCTTATGCGAGTGCATTACCACGAAAGACAAACCCCAAGTGAAGTGGCTCCAAATCAAATGTTATTCCTTCTCACTACCGAATCTCGAGGCAAAACCAAGAGTCTCATAGTCATCAGACAACACACAGAGGCCTTTCGAAACGCCTGCTCTGGAGGGTATTTGCAGGTGTAGAGGAGCGTTGCAGAAACCAACTTAGCACTCGAAGGAGCCACTCGAGAATCGTCTGCTACCGAGGACTGTGGGTGGTGCGCTCACCTGGAGTGTCCACTCAACACCTCTACTTTTAAATCCAACAGAAACTGCGAGTGTAATAGGGATCAATACAGCTGGGAGTCAGGGGGTAAGAGTGAGTCTCTGGAATTCCTTAGTTCTGTCAGCAGCTTATATATATATATATATATATATATATATATATATATATATATATATATATATATATATATATATATATATATATATATATATATATATGTGTGTGTGTGTGTGTGCGTGTAGCTTATAGAATCATTAATTTGAATTCTTTGTATATTAAAATATTAGATGGCTCAGATAATATTTAATGGAAACGATTTCTTTTTCTTAAATACCTTCTAATTCAAGGATGTCTAACCCAAATGATCTTCCAGAAACTTTGGAAATGCTTCCTAACTCTGCGGGCCGCATGTAAAATTATATATCCCCATATTAGATTTAGACCCACTATAGACATTTTTTTGTAGTGAAAAGTTGAAACATGATGAGTTATTATTATTGTGCTTACCATTATTTTTACATGTAAACATAGATAATATAAGGATACTAAACGCACATTGTAAAGAAATATATAACACTAAAAATGAAATTTAAAAATATTTAAATATAAACGAAATAAAAAATGCGATATTTGTTTCGTCACTCTTTCACTTGGCTTTTGCAAGTCGATCTCAATTTGGGTATCTGCACATCGTAATTGGTGATGCAGGATAATGCCCCTTATGTTTGAGAGTGTTTTGTGTTTGGTCAGTTGGTCAACTGTAAGCTCATAAATAAAACTGGCAATATCTGTCATTTATTCGCAAGAATATTATTTTAAAATCAAAGATAATTTTTTTCTCATCATTTCTTTAGTTCATTTTTGAATATATGGATACACACATAATGTATTTTTTTAATACATTGGTTTCCATTACTTTGGCCATAATAAAATAAATATATTTTGTAAAAGTTGTCTCAAGAATCATAAAAATGTTCAGGGCAGGCCGCGGGTAGGCCACTCCTGCTCTGATTATTTTTTTTCATAGAAACTTTACTAAATATTGATGATGGATGTCGGCAGAACAAATTTTTTTAAAAACATTTTTTAATCAGTTTAAAAGGGAAAAAAAGAAACACTTTTCAAGAAATAGTTGAAAACTTATCTGTAAGTTATTTCAGGAAATTTACTGAATGCAATTATCATTGTAATTTATGAAATTTATACATTGAAATTTCATCAAAAAATTCAAACAGATTACAATGAATACTAAAATTCTTTTACGAATTTAAATTTATCTGCTTTTGCAATTTATCTTAGTTGAAGAGGAAGGGCACGCGGATAGTCCAACAGTCAATACTTGCCCTTCTTAGCCAGTACATTTGCCTGATCATTGCCAGTGTCCAGGAATTCACTGGAGGACGATGTGTCGATCTTCAAGAAGAGCTTGACATTCTAAGATATTCTTAGAAGAGAGTGCTTCATATGACCTGATATTACCTTGTATGTCTGCCCTGGAGTACGACAATAAAACCACCCTGTTGTAAAGGTGTCTGAAGACAAGTTGTTGACATAGATAAGCATTACTTCTGCATCGACGGCGGTTTTTTCCATTCAGAAGGGCACGCGGATAGCCCAACAGTCAAATACTTGCAATTTATTTCATTCTATGAAACTTTATATCAAAAATTAAATGAGACTTAGATGGAAGACATTGCTTACTGCTCGTATCTCCTCGAAGAGTTGAAGGAACATTTTGGAACAGGGTATTTCGGGAAAATTCGTGAAAAAGCTGTCGCGGACAGCTTTTTAGACTTGCGGGGGCCATGACTGTCTGGCAAGTCATCTGCAACGCATTGGCATTTTTGATAGCCCAAATTGCCTGCTCTGTGGGAAAGACGAGATTACGGACAGGTACCCTATAGTAGGATGACCGGCTTTGCATGGGGACACCGAGGTGAAAAGATATTGGTGCGCTAGAACTTTGCTGCTGAGGCATTGACTTTTTTTCTTTCATTGTTTTCTTTTTTTTCTTGTGCTTGTTTTACACTGTTTTGATCCCATAAGAGTTTGTCATTTATTCTTGCCATTGAAAATAAAGAAAAAATTTTGAATATTATTTACTTTTGGCCATCCTTTTCAATTTTTGGCCTTTGGCCTTTTTGGTCTTCAGCTTTCAATTTTAGTTATAATGTAATGGGGTGAGATTTTTTCATTTTTTAGAACAATGTTTAAATGTGATTCAAGTTTTTGGATTTATTTTTCGAATCAAAACAATAAGAAGCGATGCATGATAGTAGATTTTGATTTCGCTAATGAATGCTTCACTAATTTACTTGAAGGCATTTTCTCAAAAGCGTCCTCAGTCTTAAAGCGTAAACGACGGTCGACATTTCTGAATCTAAACAAAGAATAAATGAAAACTCCATTGAAAAAAATATATTAACTTATGTTGATTGCTTTATTCACCTTATATTTGGTTGGTAGGGGCATTATGGCCGAGTAGCTAGCTCTCCAGCGCTCGGTACCACAAGTTTCGAGTTCGAGTCATGGATGTAGCATAGGTGTTTGTTCGGAATTCACTTAAACTGTAGGTCCCGGTATAATGAGATCATCGATAATTGTGAGGGAAGTCTTACTCCCATCCGTAGCATTTCTTCAAACTACATTTGCCCCTGGATAGTGCTAAATGAGTAACAGCAGTGCAGCTCTTGCTTACAGCATTTTTATGATAACTGTCTCCCTATTGACAGCTACATTAGAAAAAAATATTTGGTTGTTAAAGAGAGAATTAAAGAACATTCAATTTACACGAGAAGTTTTGCTCATAATAACATTACAGATACAAGCAATAACTTATTGTTTACTTTAATGATTAAGTGAAATTTTGCTTATTTTGTAAATCGGAAAACATGAAATTTGATTAAAACATTCATAAAAACCAGCCAGAATGGGGGAACACAGGCTCGAAGATTCTAGTGATATTAAAAAAAATTGACTTTAATATGAAATTCACAATTTTCGCAACAGGATTTTCCTGTTATAATATTACGAATGAGTTAACATCATGAGTTATGTATTGGATTGGCAGGAAAGTAATTGCAGTTTTCACCATTTAAAAGCATTGCGAAAAACAAAAAAACTTTCTTTCGAAAAGGCTTTTGACCCAATAGTTACGATATAAATTATAAATTATGCAGAGCAACATGCAGTATGCGTTCATCTAGGGTAAGCGTCACACAGATTGGGGGTAAATGAAAATAATATTAGTAACGCCTGAAAACGTGCACACCCTCAAAAATAACTATCAGTTTCTGAAAAAGAAATGTTGATTTAATTTCGATTCATTCAACCTGATATCAAAAAAAAAAAAAAAAAGTTAATTTCTAAGCAACAGTGAAAGAAAAGTAAAGCAATAAAATATTTATTAACTTTCAAGAAAGACAGGGTTTGTTAAAAGGACGATCTCACCTTATGCGTTTATTAAGAGCAATTATCGAAATAGACTTGATGCTTCAAGGATCACATTGAAATGTGTGTCCTGATGTATCTAATCCTCAGTGTCCTGCAGGGCGGGACGGACACCCCATGAGTAGTCTACTCATGGGTGGAGGGAATGGGACAGCTTCTGTTGGGATGGAGCATCTGTCGATAGAAGACTGACTTGGCTCCGTGTCGCTGAAGAAGGCAGTGCCTTTCGGGACGACTATCCCACATTTGTGTATCGTATGGTAGAAAACCCGAAAATCTCTCATCAGGTAGCCCGGCTAACGAGGCAAGATGCTGCACATAGCAAAAGCCATCGAGTCTTTTTTTTTTTTTTTTTTTAACAGTGTTTTACAACAAAACCGCCAGCGGATTAAATCTCAGTCCAATCCACTGAGCCACTGAAATTTGCAAGGGACACATTTGAAATTTGTCGTTTAAAGTTTATAATTGTTGTGAACTTTAATTATAAGCTTCATCATCAGTGGCACAACAGCCCGTGGTGGACCAAGGCCGTCTGCTTACTGGTAGATTTCTAGACAAATATTATTATGCACAGCAAATGTTAGACAAATGTCATTAGAAAATGTTAGAGACAAATGTTATTATGTCAGCCCTACTCACTACAGTCATATTAGATCGAAACCTACGGTTTAAAATGGATTCCTAACCCCTACAAACATACATGGCACCGCCGGGACTCGAAATCGAAACCTGTGGCTCGAAACCTGTGTGTGTGAAACCAGCCGCTCGGCCATTCAGAATTATAAGATAATGATGTGAAAATTACTATAAGGACATATATTCCCATGCTAAGCTGCTATTAAAAAATATATATATTATATATTGTATATATAAAAAAATATATATATATTTTTTTTTTACACGTAACATATATATATTGTTTATGTAAAATAAAAACAAACATCAATTTGATTCATTTGATTTTTCAGGGCTGGTATCAAGGAAATTTTAAATATAAAGGACAACGAGTGAAACCATCTCGCATTAACTATCGATTTTTCCCCAAGTGACCGAAATGTAGGACAGTTACCCGTAAAAGTCCTCTCGTAGGTAGCGTCCTCCTCAGCTGCTGTGCGTGATATAAATAAATGGAGCACGAAACTCACAGATGGTAAAATCTTATACATGCAAGAGAGTAGACTAGTTTAACTTGGTAATGTTAAACTTGAAATTGACAATAGGCAGTCTAAGACTAATAGATGTTACCATTGTTTAAAGAATTTATTAAAGTCCAAACTCTTAAAATCTCAAGACAGAAATTAATCTCTATACAACTCTCATGAGGTCTATCATATTGTATGGCAGTGAATGCTATACCATTTGCAAAAGCAGATGAAGACAGACTTTTAATTTTTTGAAAGAAAAATAAATCGGAAAATATTTGGTTCAATTAAAAAGAATGATAGACGGAGAATTTTGTTTGCCATGAAATCTATAGAAAATATAGGCAACCTAATAATTCATCAAATCTTTTTGGCATCAGATGGCTTAGCCATATTTTTAGATGGGATAATTAATATGAGCCCTGTTAAAAAGGTGACTGCAAATGTAGAGGGCACTAGGAAAAGAGGTAGACCACGTACAAGATGGATAGGGGAACTGATGGCCGAGTGACTAGCGATCTGGTGATAGGCACCACATGTTTCGGGTTCGAATCCGGCGGTGCCGGTTTTTAGTGCCGCTTTAAGCCGTAAGTCCCGGTCGCATATGACCGTAGAGCGTCACGGAGCCCAATCAGACTTCTTCTCACCCACATCATTCCCAAACTGTAAAGGTTCAACTCATCTCTAGGCACAGTGGTGTAGTGTAGTAGCAGTAGTAGTAACACAAGATGGATAGACAGGAGGCAAATCTCAAGACATTAAAAATCATACTGTGACTTCTGATCTGATCTGTTGGAGGAAACTTGTTGAGATGGCCTTGGCCTGTAAAAGCTTGTCCTTTGCCTTGACCTTCTCTAAGGAAACAGAGACTCATTGATGTACAACAAACAATAAAAAGCGAAAAGGTTTCAGTACCATTACTTTAAACGTAACTTAGAAAGGAATTTAGTTAATTTTCGAACTACTTTCGGACACATGAAAAAAATTTACTTAAAAATTATTAAATTACTATATAATTAGAAATTTACTGAAATCTGTTTTTGAAATATACACATTTTTGTTCTTTCTTATTGTTCCGCAAATTAGTTTTTTTTTTTTATCGTGTTAAGGTACATTAACCATGCCTGTTCCACTATAATATACACAATACATAGGTGCCTTATGGACAATTGGCTAGCTCTCTGGCTTTGGTACTACAGACATCAGGTTCGAATCCTGGCGGTGGCATGTATGTTTGTTAATTATCACTCTAATCATTTTAAAATGTAGCTCCTGGTCTAATTAGCCTAACGTGTGCAAAAAAAAAAAAAAAAAAGATGATCATAGATCGATATACCAAACCATATCCTAACAACACATGTTCATAATAAATGTGTGTTTATTCTGGCGCTCGGTGCCATAGGTTTCGAGTTCGAGTCCCAGAAGTGCCATGGATGTTTGAAGTGGTTCAGAATCCACTTTAAGCTGTAGGTCCCGTCTAATATGATTGTAAGGCGTTGGGAGTATGGATGGCAACCCTACTTCGTAAAAAAAAAAAAAAAAATCTTCTGCTGTCTCGAAATCTGCCAATAAGCAGACAACCTTGCTCCATCATGGATCTATTGTGCCAATGATTGATTTGGTTGTCGCGCATTTTTTGCACATTTTAGGCTAATTAGACCGGGATCTACACTTTAACGTGGATTCCGAACCACTAACAAAACATGCATGCCACCGCCAAGATTGGAATCTGAAGCCTGTGTTCCAAAGACGTTGTGCCAATGAAGAAGTAGAATTTAAATTTAATTTTTATTTTTGTATATTTAATATAAAAAATGTAATTAACTTCTGATTGAAATTTTTTATGATATATTATTGTTTACTTCAATTTTGTAACTTTTAGGAAATATTATAATAATTTTTTTTACTCTAGAAATACGTTTGTAACAAAGGGGAAAAAATCTGAGGATAATTAATTATCGTGATTAGAATTATTATAGTATATATAGAACTTTGAATAATTTAATTGAAGAATATTTATACAATACGCATTATATAATTCTATAAATAAAATAGATACGACAAAGAGAATAAAAACAAAAATTTGAAATTCGTTAAAAAATATTTAAAAGCATTTTAAAAACATTAAAAAATATTTAATTTATAAAATAAATTAATAAAAATATTTAAAAATATTTAATTTATAAAATAAATTAATAAAAATATTTAAAAATATTTAATTTATAAAATAAATTAATAAAAATATTTATTTATGATTAAATTTGTAAGATATTTAAGCTTCGAAAAAAAAAAAATACTTTAAATGCATGTTTTATTTTTGCATAATTATTAAAATAAATCAAAAATCATCTAATTCCCACTTGAAATAAAAGGGGAAAAAAAAAAAAAAAAAGGAAACCTTCATAACTAAAATTAACCAATCCAAGCCCTGCCGTCAACTTGAGCTCAAAAGCGCATGCCCAGTCCGACGTCCAATGAGATCCCATATCTCTGCTACGTCATCGCGTTGTCCGCCGAAAATCAAATCGCACTTTATTGACACCTGGCTCTAAAAGCTTAAACAAAGTGTGGAATAATAGGGGTTTAAACTAATCCCTATTGATCTAGTTCGTTCACGCTTTTTTTCTTATGCCTTTTTTTTTTTTCTTGGGGGGTTTTCTGCTCCCGATTGGAGGACACGATTCTGGTGGGGATGGAAAGGAGGGTGGTTCAGACGATATTGGGAAAGAGGTGATGTTCACTTTCTTTAATTGTCACCTCTGACAATAGTCGTGTCAAAATTGCTGTCAATTTGTCTTCTTGGTTTGGGTCCGTAGATATTTCGCTTGTTCCATAAAAGATGTATAATTCTGGTTCTCCTCAGGTAAGAGTTCATTAAAGGGTTAAATTTATTGTGATGATTTATAATATGGTTTTAAAATAAATTTTGCAAATAATTATTAAAAAAGTTGCACCATAAAAATTTATCCCATGAAAAAAATTGATCGATAATAAATAGATAGATAAATAGATAATTTACAGAAATAATAAATAGACTTATAAATAGACTAAATTATTGTTATTAATAATAAATAGACTAAATTATTATTAAATATTTTATAAATTTTTTTCTATAATTTAATACCTTCAACTTTTTCACTAGTTGCAGGTGTATTCAAAAATATATAAAATTTATTGTACTTGATAAAACAAAATAAACAATGTTATTTTATGATTTTATTTTAGTATTAATTATTTTAGAATTAATCGTTAAAGAAAATGATTAATCAACAAATTTAAATCATACATAGAATACTATGTAAAAGATATTTTTATTTATTAAATTATTATTTATTTTATAATTTTTTTCTACAGTTTTCCTACCTGCAACTTTCAAACTTTTTGACTAGTTGCAGGTGTATTAAAATATAGCTAAAATTTATTGTACTTGATAAAACAAATAAAAAAAAAAAAAAAAAAAGATTTTATTCATGACTTAATTTTTAAATATTTTCTAATTAATTTTTAAAGAAAATGATTAATCAACAAATTTAAATCATACACAGAATACTATGTAAAAGATTTTTTATTTTTGTTTTATTAAATTATTATTAAAAATTATTTATTTTATAATTTTTTTCGGTAGTTTCCTACTTTCAATTTTTTAGCTTTTTTCACTAGTGACACGTGTATTAAAAAAATAGCTAAAATTTATTGTACTTGATAAAACAAAATTTAAAAAAAAATCGATTTTATATATGGCTTAATTTTAGTATTAGTTACTTTTTATTTAATCGTTAAAGAAAATGGTTAATCAACAAATTTAAATCATACACAAATTACTATGTAAAAGATATTTTTATTTTTGTTTTATTAAATTATTATTAAATATTGTTTATTTTATAATTTTTTTTCGATAGTTTCCTACCTTTAACTATTTAACTTTTTCACACTAGTTGCAGGTGTATTAAAATAGTTACAATCTATTGTACTTGATAAAACAAAATTTAAATAAAAACGATTTTATATATGGCTTAATTTTAGTATTAGTTACTTTTTATTTAATCGTTAAAGAAAATAGTTAATCAACAAATTTAAATTGTACAAATTACTATGTAAAAGATATTTTTATTTTTGTTTTATTAAATTATTATTAAATAATTTTAAAATAGTTTCCTACCTTTAACTTTTTTATTTTAAAGATAGTTACAATTTATTGTACTTGATAAAACAAAATAAAAAACAATTTTATTTTAGTTATTTTCTAATTAATCGTTAAAGAAAATGTTTAATCAACAAATTTAAATCATACACAGAATACTAATATGTAAAAGATACTTTTATTTTTGATTTATTAAATTATTGTTAAATATTGTTTATTTTATAATTATTTTTTCTATAGTTTTCAACCTACAACTTTTTTAGTTGCAGTATTAAAAAATATAAAAAATAGCATAAAAAAATATGTTATGTATTAAATGTATTAAAAAAATAGCTATGTATTAAAAAAACGTTAAAATTTATTGTATTGATTAAAAAAAAAATTAAAAGAACGGTGTTATTTTATGACTTAATTTCAGTATTAGTTATTTTCTAATTAATCGTTAAATAAAATAATTAATCAACAAATTTAAATAACTACACAGAATACTACGTAAAAGATATTATTGTTATAATTTTTTTTTTTTAAATAGCATATTGCAATGTCGCCAAAAAATATTTGGAGTATTTGTTTATTTATAAGCTTAAAATTACTAATCTATTGAAATATTTGTTGATTTAAAATTATTTTAGTTGAATTTAATTAAATCAAAATTACATTAAATAATCAAAAAATTTAAGTTTTCTTTCCTGTTTTATTACACCATTGAATAAAAAGATGTTAATTATTACTATTTTGCTTAAAAGCTAATTACACGAAAACAATGTTTTTTTTTTTCCATAGAATGCAATCTTTTTCATACAATGTAATCTTTTTCCTACAATGCAATTTTATTCCATATTATGCAATATAATGCAATTTTTTCATACAATGCTTTTTTTTTTTCCATACTATGTAATTTTGGGCATACAAAGCCTTTATGTATTTTATGCTTATTTAATAATAATGAAATTAGTAACAATAATTACATAATTAGTAACAATTAATTACTAATTGTTACCATTTAACATTAATTTTTAATTAATGTTCTTGACAAAACAAAAATAATCATAAAGTACTGTCAATAGAAATTCAAATTTATTTTTCTTTTTATGTTATAAAGACTAATTTTTAATGTCGTATTAACAGTAAGACACTATACTAGTATTTTAAAAGTAATAATTGTTATTTTTTGTATTTTATGGAAAATAAATTGTAAAAATTCAATGAAATTTAAAAAAAAAAAAAAAAATTTTAAGTATTTTTGCAACTTTTCATGAGAAATTTGATTAAAGTATAATTTTATATAAATAGCTTTTAATAATGTCATCAGAAAATATTTTTAGTATTTTTTTAAACTACTATTATATGAAAAACAACCAGCTTTTTATTTGTCATCTTAAAAATACAGATCTGTTGAAAATTTGTTAATTCAAAATTCTGTTGGTTGAATTTAATTAAATCCATTTTATCAAACAAATAAACTATAAAATATAATCAATAAACTTTGGTTTTGCTATAAAAATTTATTACACCACTAAATAAAAATATTTTAATCATTACTATTTTTCAATCATGAAAAAGTTAACAAAATAAAAAAAAAAAATACTTTCTCTTATTCAAAAGAAGTTCTTCTATTTTTTTTTGTTGTAGTTGTAAAAAATTGCAAGTTTAATTAAATCAGCAGAAAAATTCAAATTAAAACATTAATAAACTAATTAAGGCAATAATAATTAATTTAATGAATTAATCAATAAAAATATGAAATACTTATTTTGAAGATTTTTGATTTAATAATTACACGAACAAAAAAGAAACTATATGTTTAATTAAAAAACAACATATAATAACTCTTTGCAAAAACTCTCAGATTTAATACCTTTCATAATAATAATATCAAACATAATCAATAAATTTAAATTTAACCGAGATAAATTCGGTTTATCTATGTTAATTACATTAATGAATAAAAATATTTTAATTGTTACTATTTTTCTTGTCATCCATAGTTAAAAAAAAAAAAAAAAAAAAATTTTTTTTTTATTCGAAGGAAATTCTTTTTGTTGTATAAAAGAAATTTCAAGTTAAATTAAACTAGTCTGAAAATTCAAATTCAAACAAATTAATTAATTTAATTTAGTGAATCAATCAATTAAAATATGAAATATTTATTTAAATTTTTTTTTTTGAAATTTAATAATTATATGAACAAGGAGAAATCATATGTTTATTAATACTCTTTGTAAAAACTTTCAAGATTTAATACCGATCATAGTAACAATATAAAATATGGTCAATAAACAAACAACTAAATAACTCAGATAATTAAAAACTTATAACTTAAACTTAAACTTTTAAACTTAGATAATTAACTTATTAACTTTTTAATTTAGTTAAATTCTATGTCATTATACCATCGATTAAAAATATTTAAATTGTTACAATTTTTCTTATCATCAATAGTTACCAAAATAAATAAAAAATAAAAATACTTTTATTTATTGAAAGAAATTCTATTTTTTGGTATACAAAAATTTCAAAAATTAAATCAGTATGGAAAATTAAAATTAAAATATTAATAAACTAATTAAAGCAAATTAATTAGTTTAATTCAATGAATTATTCAATATGAAATACTTATTTTGAAGATTTTTTTCTTTTATTTAATAATTAGATGAAAAAGGAAAAATTATATGTTTAATAATACTTTTTACAAAAACTCTCCTGATTTAATATCGATCATAACAAAATAAAAAAAGAAAAATACTTTTCTTATTCGAACGAAGTTTTTTTTATGTTGTACAAAAATTGAAAGTTAAATTAAATCAGCCTCAATATTCAAATTAAAACATTAATAAGCTAATTAAAGCAAATTATTTAATTTAATTTAGGGAATTAATTAATAAAAACATGAAATACTTAATTTGAAGATTTTTGGATTTAATAATTACATGAACAAGGAGAAATTATAAGTTTGATAAAAAAACAAACATATAATAACTCTGCAAAAAGTATCAGGATTTAATACCGTTCATAGTAATAATATGAAATATGGTTAATAAATTTAAGTTTATCTACATAAATTCTGCTTCATTATACCATTGAGTAAAAATTTTAATTATTATTTTCTTATCAATAATAATTAACAAAATGAAAAAACCAGTATGTATTCAACCAGTGGAACACATGCTAAATGTATACAATTTTAATTAAATTTTTGTGCTATAATGCAAATTTTTAGTTTAATCGAACTGTCCGACCAACGGTTAATTAATCAAATGTATGCAGTTTTAATATGAAATATTTTTTTAAAGATTTTTTAGTTTCAATAATTAGAGCAAGGTCCAGCCAATCATCATAAATATGTTGCAAAAGTCTGGAGATTTAATACATATTTTAGTAATCTTAATAAAGCCTTTTAGTTTATATGAAGCTGAAGGATTGACCAACGATCATAGTTTAAATTATAGCAAAATTTACATCATTGGTTATAAATTAGTACTATTTTAAAGCGTTTAAAATAGGGACTCAAAATTCAAGTGATCAGATGTGATCGTAGCCAAATGTATTACAACTTTAATGCATATTTTAGTGTTAAGGAAAATTTTAGGTTAGTTTCAGGGTTTCAACCATGGAACACATGCATGTGTCCCATTGTAGTGATATAACAGTTTTAGTTTAACAAGAAATCGTTAATATTCTTCAAAACTGAAATTTTAGTGCTATAAAACGTTTTATTTTTTGTTTCAAAATTCATAATTGCCAAATGATAATTCTTAAAAAGTATTTGAATTTAATGATTTTTTTTTATTTTATTCAAAACGATCTGCATTCTATAGTTTTTTATTTTCTAGTTGTAAATCTTACAGCAGCTAAAAAATTTTGATCTGTTCAATGATAACTTTAAAATTTTAGTGAAATAAAATTACTATATTTTAACAATTGTGCTTTTTTTGTCATGTTGGTGATCATAACAGCATTATATTAAGAATTTTTAATTTTCTTCTTGATATTTATAGTTAAATTAGTATATTTTTTGTTTTTTTCTAATTACGTCAAATGTGGCTTAAAAAGTATTGAATTTTTTTTCCCATTTGATACTAAATATGAAGCAAATATTTTTATTTTCTAATTGTAAATACAGTTAATTTTAAAGATGTGGTGGTGATTGTCTGTTCTTAAAACCACGGAAATAAAACTCCGTAACAGGTACGCCCGTTGCCCCCATCATGGTACTCGTAGCTAAAAAGCTGCCATATCCGACTTAGATGATGTTCTGAATAATATGAAAACTTTCAAGAAAAACATCAAATTTGCAGAGACATCACTTCACACAAAATTCATTTCACAGGGACAAAAAAACAACATCACGCCATAAAAAAGTTTTACAGACATTTTTATAAGAGTAAATAGTAAAGCTATACATTATCTTAAAAATATAAAATTTCCATAAGCGCTGAAATTTGATGCCTTAATTTTTGAAAGGATCTACTAGATCGTGAATATAATAACTGTAATAAAATAAATTATTAATTTGTAACTGAATAAAAACCAATTACAAAGAAAAAAAAATATATCTATACATAAATAATGTATAATTTTGTATTTAATGAAAACTAAGTCTCAAAGGTTATAATTTAAGCATATTTTTAAGATTTTTATTTGTTTCCAACATACCTTTTATGTTTGGACTATATGTAGCAATCTTTTAATGGCAAGTTTAAATACATATTCATCATTTTGTTACATATATATATATATATATATATCACTATTATATATACATATATATATAACAAAATGATGATTATGTATTTAAACTTGTCATTAAAAGAATGATACTTATCGCGATGAATAAAAACAGATTGCCATGTAATATTCATAATTTGTTTAATACTGTTTTATAACTATTTAAGAACCATAACAAATAATAAATAATAATTAAGTTAATTTTTTTAAATAAAATAAAACTTGAAAATCATTCGAAATTTTTGTATGTTATTTGAAAAACATTTATTTGTTCATAATTCTTTTTTTGTCGAAACATGAAAATTATTTTAATTAAAAGAAAAGCAGTTGAAATTTATCAATTACAGATAAATTTTAAAAACTTTAAAATCTATCAATTAACGAATATTTTTAAATAAGCTTTTTTTTTTTTTTAATTTTCTCGTAAGAAAATAATGTTTCTGTTGAATTGCAAATTTCAATTTATCTATTGATATACCACAAGCTTTATTACATAAGTAAATAAATTGCTTAATAGTGCATTAAAATTTGTATAAAACAAATAAATAAAAAGCTTAAATAAAAATTTCGAAATTAATATAGTTAATAAATTTAACAATTTTTAATTAATTTGTTAGTAAATTAACAAATGTATTTAATAAATTTGAAACCTTATAGATCATTAAATTTACAAACGAATATATTTTTGACAAAATTTCATTTCAATATTTTACACGGTACTATAATAATAAATCAAAAATATTTAGAAATGTATCTGAAAAGTCTGTCTTATTACTTTTTAAAAATTCCGACGAATTATTTTTTAACAAAAAAATGAATGATCAAAATAAAAAATAAATAAAATTTGTGCTATTTTAAAATAATAGAAAACATTTTAATTGTTTCTAATTATCACCATGTAAGAGTTAAATATTTTTTTTTTATTTTAATATGTAGCACAAAAATTTAATTTTTTAAAGAGGATACATCCAAACATCAAAGAACTTGTTATTTATTTATGACTAATTACTGTGTAAGAAATTTCGACGAATTATTTTTTTAGCAAAATAAATAAATAAATAAAATCAAAAATAAATAAAATTTGTATTATTTCAAATCAATAAAAAGAAATCTAATTATCACAATTTTTTTGTTCTTTTAATATGTAACACAAAAATTTAATTTTTGAACAGGTTACATCCAATAAACATCCAAGAATTTGTTATTTTCATTTTTTATTTTACATCCAAAGAAAAAAATAATTAATTTCTAACTTATTACCTCGAAATAATTGAAGTTAAACTATTTCTAATGCTCGAAGCCTTAATCCATAGTTGAGATATTTTTAAGCAACCGAAATCATTTTTACCGTCAAACCTGTATGCATTATAGTCTCGGTTTGTCACTCTACGGTCATTTTGAGCTTACTTTAGGCTAATTAGACAGAGACCTACAGCTTAACATGGATTTCCGAACCATTAACACACATCCATGCCACCTCCAGGATTCGAACTTAAAGCGTGTGGCACCAAAGGCCGAAACGCTAGCCAATTGGCCATCATGCCTCATGCGTTATAGGAGCATTATTACAGAAAAATTTCTTTATAATAGCAAACTAAGAGCAAGATATTTTCAGCTTAGTAAATGCAATCAGTTAGTAAATGCAGAGAGAATAAGAGAAATTTACAATAAACTAATATTTTTATTCCTATCACCAAGGTTGACACCAAAGACACGACTTGAAAATTATACATTTTGAAGTAATGATACAATTCAAAATAGTATGAAAACAGAACAGAAAAATGAATACAAAAATGAAATTGGAGAAATTGTTTGGAAAAAAAGTGCATTAATGTTTTAAAAATAAAAAAAGATTTAAAAATCGTTCGTAAGCTGAAGGATAAGAATTAAATTTAGAATCTGTTTGCATTAGTCTTTAATTGGAGACAGAACACATTTCCTGATCAAATGTTTTTCAACCACTAAGATGCATTTAGATGTTTGACCATTACGGAATTTTTGCAATTTGATCTTCCATTTATTTCAAAAATACTCCAAAGTCAGCTTTAAAAGCACTTCAAATTGAACAGAAACGAAACGGAAATCGCATTAGTTAAACACATAACAGTAATTTTAGATGGTAAATATGTACATAAACTACATCTAAAACATTGCACCGCGCCAACTACATACGAGCATCATAAAAATTATTATTTATTTATTCATTTTACTTCATTTTATTTAGTATTAATATGTTTTTTTTTAAATGAGGAATTAAAAATACTTTTATTGATTAAATTAAGTGTCTAGATAATTTGAAGTATTAAAATTATTAACATTATTAAATAAACATTATTAAATTATTGTAAACATTATTAAATAAATAATTCTACTAAAAATTATTTCTATGATTATTTTAATTGGTTTAAACATATACGATTTTTTTTAGTAAGTTTTAAGTTTGAGGCCAGTTAATTACATCGGTGTATATTATAATAGGGCCTGATGGACGAGTGAGTAGTACTCTGGCACTCGGAGCCACAGGTTTCGGGTTCGAGTCCCGGTTGTGACATGGGTGTTTGTAGTGGTTCGGAATACACTTTAAACCGTAGGTCACGGTCTACTATGACTGTACGAGCGTTGGGCATAGGGCTGGGAACCCTGTCCCGTAAAAAGAAAGCATCTCCTTAGTTAATTAGAACTGTCGCATTTATTCTATTAATGTACATTGTGTCAGGGACAGAAACTATGGGTTAAAATTGGAATGAAGAAGAAGAAGAAAATGCGCCAATGAAGAAGAAGTATATCATAATATATAATAATAAAATTTTTTATTTTAACGAATTTTTATTTGCCATACATAACAATCTCTTTATTTCTTTCTTCATTGGCACATCAACCTCATGGTGGGCCAAAGCCGTCTGCCTACTGGCAGATTTCGAGACAGGAGATGTTTTGTTTTTTACTGGTTAGGGTTGTCAGCCGAACGTTGTACGGTTATATATTAGGTTGGGACCTACTGTTTGAAGTGGATTCCATACCACTACAAACATCCTTGGCATCGCCGGGACTCGAACCGAAACCTATGCCACCGAGCGCTAGTCCCACGGCCAGACCCTTTTTTTTTTATATCAAATTTATTATTATTTTTTTCAAAAAAAAAAAAAGCTTTAACTAAATAAATCTATTTAATTTATCTAATACAGGGTGCCTGAGAATTATAGGCCGCATTACAAAAACATAATAAATATGTCAGTTTCAAAAGTAACTATCCCATACCGGTATACTATGTGTTAAAGAAAAGTGAAAATTCTGCGTTACGGGAGAAAAAAAGTTTTAAGAACGTGCAGACAAAAAATTAAAAAAAGAGTATCTGAGTCACCCCTAATTAAACTGAATTTAGTTTACACGGGCTAGAATTGCTAAGATTCTACTATGCCTTTCTCTCATTTTATATAAGTTATTATTTTCTACAAAGGACTATTTCACAATCAGCTTCTTTTTTTCATATATATTAAGGTAAAATATTCGAATATAATATAGAGTTTGAACTTATTATCATATATAATCATCAGAAGCAATTTTTTTCTTAACTTGAATGATTCGATTTAAAATATTATTTTATTAACATATGTGTATTCAATAGATAGATCAGTTGGTTTAAGATATAACATAAAAATCGAATCGCTATTAAAATCATAATGTTTCTAAAATGCCCAAAAATGTATAGAATATATCATCAAAATTATACATAGGAATACTTTTTATTGAATCTCTTATTTATTTTATGAAGTGAATAGTTGAAAATCACGAAGAACAAAAAAAAAGGTAATTTTTGGTAATTAATTAGCTACAAAATGTAAATAACATCCCAACTTGGTTTATGTTATTATTATTCTTTGCTGTAATTCGTATATGTGACTTTGCTTATTTATACTTTGATTTATATTGATCTCGTTTTTTTTTTTTTTTTTAATGTTTTTAAGACAGAAAACCATTCACCATTCGATATTAGTTACCCCCATCACACATGGATCGATAGGTTAAAAACGATATACAAAACTGTTTACATTTCATACACTAGACAGATATTGATATTTTAATGATTTTATTTAGATTGTAACATTGATAAAGTGGTGCGCGAGACCCATCAATTTACAAAAAACATTGCTAATATCAGTTAAATTATGTATCAAAGGAAGTATATGATTGATATAAGATATAAATCCTTTAATTATTGTGTTTTTGTCATTTCAATTAGATGGTCACCATTAAAAATTACCATCCGCCCATTATTCGTCATGAAAATTCATCACTTTTAATCATCATTAATCTGCACCACCATATGTATCATTGTCATCACCATCATTCTACATCATTATTTTTCACCATCATTCGTTTTTAATCACCATCACCATTCATCCATTATTCACCATTATCAATCACAACATTATTGATAATCACCCCCATTATTCACCATCATTCCTCAATACTATCATTCATCATTAGTGCCACCCCATTATTTTCTTTTTAATAATCACCACTAATATTCATCCTAAGTCTCTACCATTATTATTCGTATTATCACCACCCTCATTTACTGTTAATCTCTGCCACTGTTATTCACTATTAATCTTCATCATCATTCTTCTTCATTAATTACCACTCCCATTAATAACAATTAACCATCATCATCATTCTTCATCGTTAATCACCACCACCTGTAATTAATCAACAACCATTAACCATCATCTATTATTATTCATCTTCAACACCCCAGTATTCGTTAATCATAAATAATAATTAACCATCATCATCATTCTTCATCGTTTCACCACCACCTGTATTTGTTATTAATCAACACCTCATTATACACCATTAACCATCATCACTATTATTCATCATTAGTCAACACCCCAGTATTCGCCTCTAACCATCACCACTGTTATTTATCATTAGTTACCACTTGCATTATTCAGTATTAACCATCACCACCATTATTCATCATTAATCTCCTCCACCATTAACCATCATCGCCATTCTTCATCTTTAATTACGCCTTTCATTTATCCCAATTAACCATCACCACTATTCTTCATCATCAATCACAGCCATTAATTATCTTAAAACTTATTCTGTGCCAGCATTTAAATTTTAATTAATTTAAAAATGCAGATAGATTAAATATTTTCCTACTTGAATTGTATAGCAAAATTATTATTTTCCACATAGGATGGACTTCAAGGTTACACTGGCGCTTATGCTGCCCTCAGCGGATCCAGATACATCTCTTTAGGCCCATCTGGGACCTTGGACTCCGTGTTCAGACCAACAACCACACCTTTCTACCAACCCTACGTGCCATGGATGACGCGGCCCTACACGCTGGAAGGTAAAAATACAAGATAGTATTATATTATATAATAGTTTGTATAAGAAAAAAATGATGTTCTATTCATCAATTCATTATTAGCTACTCATGCGAATGAATTGATGAAGGTTCGATTTCCACAGATAGCATAAGCTGCAGTTTCAAATGCTTTAAAAACTATGTGGAAATTGGGATAATGTGGGTTGGGGTAATGTGGGATAACGTGGATAATATGGGCCTCCCATTGATTCATGGATGATGAGAAACATCCAGTTTTCCCCTATACAACACACTGTTGCAAATCAATTAATTGTTCAAGAAAGCTGTCTGGATAGTCAGAAAATTCCCTATCACTATTCATCGAAGTCTGCTCTTTGTATATGATGGGTGTGCTTTAGTAGAAAAAAAGTTTTTAGTTTTGAGAAATTTTGTAGTAATTCATAAATTATAATTAATTCATTAAAATTTGTGAGCTTTTGATTGAGCAGCAGAAATGCAAAATTCCTTACATATTAATACGAATAGTTGTTGCATTTGAATCTACCTTCTTTAGACCAACGAAGGGTCCTCGGATTTATCATGCCTACCCTCAGTTTAGGATAACCGAACGGGAACTTTTAGTTTGGGTTTCGAATCCTTCTTCAGAATAGAGAGAAGAGACATGTATCCGTGTCCAGCTATAGTGTGGGTAATTAAAATAATAATGCAGTTGTGATTGATATCCCGCAGCAAATCAAATTTTATAAACATCTTCAATTTATTTTTACTTTTTTTTAAAATTTATTTCATTTGATTTTATTTTCCATTTATTTTATTTATTATATTTTAATTTCAATTTTTTTTTTATTTCACTTCATTTTCAATTTAAATTATTTTATTTCATTTTCAATTTTTATTTTATTTTCATTTTATTTTATTATATTTTACTTTCATTTTAATATATTTCACTTTCAATTTTATTGTATTTTACTTTCAATTTAATATTTTATTTTCAATCTGTTTTATTTTATTATATTTTATTTTCAATTTATATTATTTTATTTTACTCTCCATTTATTTTTTATTTTATTTTCAATTTATATTATTTTATTTTACTCTCCATTTATTTTATTTTATTTTATTAAATTTTATTTTCAATTTATTTTATTTAATTTCATTTTTATTTTCAATTTCCATTTTATTTTTTTATTTTCTTTTATTATGCATATATTTTTTTATTATCTTTTATTATATTTTATTTTATTTTATTTTCAATTTGTACTGTTTTATTTATTATTATAAATAATAAACATCAATTAAATAACATCATTTCATTTTTATTTTATTAATTTTTTATTTTATTTTATTTTTAATTTATTTTGATTTACTTAAGTCCTACTATATAGTATGCATTCGTTAAGATTCAAAGGAGTTTGGGAGTCGATTTTAAAGTATTTGGGGCAGAGTAACAAAGGAGTTTTGTTTTATTAATACCAAGTAACAGACTCCCTTGATAGGCAATTATATAGCAGATTTAGCACCAGTCAGGAGGTCCTACAGGGTGTCACCATGCAGAAACTGCTACATCATCCATTCTAGTACTAAAACTAGATATGTACTAACAAACATTCAAAGGAGTGGTAATTGAATCGATCACTTCTACCTTCCTCTTCGTGTCCAATGAAGTAATTTTCCCTTCAATAGATTTATCACACCCATCCAAAAATTAAACAGAAAACTTTCCGTACGGTTGTCGGGTTTCGAACTAAATCCCAAAAAGCAAATCGAACTAACCGCAGACTCTTAATAACAAAAATAAACAAATTAATTAATTAAAAAAATAAATAAAAACCCCGAAAATAAAAAAAAAAAAAAAATTTCCTTCAATTTATTACAAAGTGCACCACGAACGAAACTTTAAAGTGTTGCTGTATTGACTATTGAGTTATTGACTATTATATTGACTGTGCTTGACCGTTGGATGCGTTAGATTTCAGGGAACGCAGCCGCCGCACCGCTGGGAAAGCACCGCCGCAACCGGACGGCTTTCTCCCAGCAGCAGCTGGCAGCCCTGGAGCAGACCTTCGCCAAGACCCAGTACCCGGACCTGGAGAACAGGGAGAGCCTCGGAAGACAGGACTGCCGGAACCCAAAATACAGGTAAGGGGTACAAGAATATGACATCATATGAAATACAAGGTGACGCGAATTATTGGACACATTATAAAACTACCTTAAAAACAAAAAATATTATAAAATTACCTAGAATAGATAAATATAAAACCTATTTTATTAGCCCAACTCGTGGCTCAATAGTAAGGTGCGCCGTTGGTGAGCATGAAATGCTGAGGTTCAATCCGCTGCTGACATTGTTGTAGACGCTGTTTCAAATACGAGATTCGATGGCATTTGTGATGTTCAACGTCTTGTCTCACCTAATCAGACTACCTGGTGATAGTTTTCCGGGTTTTCTCCCATACGATACGCGAATGCGGGATTGTTCCCCTAATAGTCCCCCTGAAAGGCACTGTCCTTTTTTCTTCTTAAGTCACTGGAGCCAAGTCAGACTTCTACCTATGGGTGCTCCATCACAACAGAGGCAGCCCCTTTTCCCCTCTATTCATGGGATGTCCGCACACTGCAGGACACTGAAGATTAGACACAACAACACAGATTGTGAAAGAAATTTAATTAAATACTATGCATAAAAAAAATCTCGTGAAAAATTTTCAAATATTATGTGCTCATTAAAGAAATTTAAATAAACCAATTTGAATAGGGGTGCCCGTTCTACGCTGCCGGGCACTGAGAATTAGTTATAACATATTTTCTTAACTTACAATGCAACTGCACAAAAGTTTAAGAATTTCGAAGAGGATTAAATTGTACTTGTTGACAAATTTTTAAAAAATAGGAAAAATTATCACTCTTAATAAGGTTACAAAAATAATTGTCCAGTTTAAGGTCTAAAGATTAAAAAAAAATAAAAAATAATAAAAAAAAAAGAGGAGACTCGATTCTGATTTTTACAATGTTTGTAAAGTGTCTCGAAGCTATATTCAGGTTGTTTTATGGGAAATTTTCCTCATATGTACGCAAATGTGGGGCAGCTACTGCAAAAACCCCAAAACTGCTGCAAAAAAACTCCTGAATGTCCTCTAGTCATCACCCATCGGCGAGCTAAGTGGAATACAAGACCCATCGGTGTTCAGCAGAAAAAAAAATCATAATAAGATATTTTTAAATACATGCATGTACAAAAATTTTGTATAGGGTACCTTGAGAATTAATATATGTATTACAAAAATTAGATAAAAAAAAACAAAATGATAGAAATAAAATATTTTTACGAAATTACAATGTAAATACATAAGTAAAAATCACAATATTAATCAAAATCAGACATTAACTAATTAATAAATAAAATTAAAATCAGTCATTAATAATTAATAAATAAAAATTAAATTAAAATCAGACATTAATAAATGATAAATAATAAAATTAAATTAAATTCAGACATTAATAAATAATAAATAATAAATAAAACTAAAATCAGACATTAATAATTAATAAATAATAAAATTAAAATCAGACAATAATAACTAATAAATAATAACATACATTAATAATAAATAAATAATAAATAAAATTCAAATGAGACATTAATAATTAATAAATAATAAATAAAATTCAAATCAGACATTAATAACTAATAAATAATAAATAAAAATTAAAATCAGACATTAATAATTGATAAGTAAATTACAAAAAGTAAATATACGGCGACTTCTGTAGAATTATGATAGTGAAATAATTAAATGAAATCACTCGAAAATCATTTGGATTTTTGAAAGATATGAAATTACTCTTTATCAACATAGAACACATTTATACATGTGTTTAAAAATATTACGCAAAAATCTGCTGCATAAAAGAGAGACCCAATTAGACTTGCTCCTATTGTAACGCGTTTTAAATACGAACAACGCAAAGAATAATTGGTGATTTTTTAAAAAAGCCATAATAATGAGAAATTTAAATTGTTTTTCTAGATAGATTTTATTTTATTTGGTTTGTAAACCAAATCACAAAATAATTCTAATTAGTTGTTATTTGATTAAATTAAAACTCTTGATTTTTAATTTCCAGTACATAACTCGTGTTTAATATTAAATCATGTATAATTGTTGTTTTATTTTAATTTTTTTCCATGATTGGATTTAAAAATAAAAAGTAATAAAAAATCAAAAATTAATAAAAAAGAATCTTTTCTAGATATTGAGTTAAGAGAAGTCCTTTAATTTTATTTTATCGGCTTCTTGCTGATAAAAGTTTACATTCAGCTGTTTATTAGTCAATAATTAATTTAACTTTACCCTCCATTTATTTCTAAGAATGATTTCTCCTGTTTTTTTTTAAAATGGCCAAATTCAACATCTGATGTCACAAATTTATATGAGATAATGCCCTTCTTTATTACTAGGAGGTCGGTTAGGAGGAATTGCTCCACATTTACTTGTCGTATGTATTTAAGACACCATGGAAAACCCCAACCAGACAACATGATTCTCGATTTTAAACATTTATTATACATTACTACTACAGTGGAACGGAAGTAAGTCGAACATCAAGGAGACGCCAAATAATTCTAGTTATAGAGTTTTCGAATTATGGAGGATTTCGACTTATGCGGATTTTGTTAAGGAAATATTCCACTTTAGATTCTTTCTAACTTATTTGAGTTAGACAGGTAAAATAAATAAAAATTCAAGTTACAGAGGTAATAAACATGTTTATTTGTTAGAGTTCAAATGAAATAAATAGCAATAATAAGAATTATAACAAGAATATTTCATAGAATTGGTTATTCTATTTACTGTATACTCATACATTGTTTTCTAAGAAACAATGACGTGCATTGTCGGCAAATCCTTAAAGTCAGTAACTTATTTTTTATTCGAGCTATAAGAGGTAATTAGTTTCAAATGATGTAGTTGTAAAAATCAAACGTTGCTAATGTTCTAGATACAGGGGTCCAATATATTTTTTTTTTTCGAGTTACGGAGGGAAAATATATATCAAAATGGCTTTGAGAGCTAATTATTTCGACATATAGAGGGTTGAAATTTCGAGTAATGGAGGGTTTTGGGGCTTGAAGGGAAGGGAACAAATTTTTTTTCGAGTTTTGGAGGTTTTTTGACATATCGAGGTTCGACTTAAAAGGAGACTAATACATTAACATTATAATTATATTATAATACTAATACATAATATTAATGCGTATTAATATTATACATTAATATTATCATACACTATTATATAACTATTACATTACCACTATATTACTTATACATATTTTCTAAATCGCCATCGTGTCTCCACGTTTCTGAAGGCAGTGACAACAACGGATGCCACAAGCTGATTCTAACATAAGCTCTCTCCTACCAGCTAGCTGAGCACTTTTTTTTTGTTGTTGAACAATGGTGGGCTTCGTGTTCCTCAGATGGGCGATAAAGTGATGACTTTTAAGGGTAAGTGACACATTTGCGTGTCACATGAGAGAAAACCCATAAAATACCCACCAGATAACCTGGTTATCGATGTGAGACTTTCTACACACATTATCACCGTCACCAGCGAGTTTTAGCGTGACTACAAGGATAACGCTAACTAGTCTTCCTGTAGCTGCGTCAGGACTGGACCTTCCTTCTGGATTGGATCGTCCCTAGACCTCTAGTCCAGCAATGTTTTATAAAGTGTGTAAAATATCACATCAGTTAACAACGGTAATACAAGTTCATCTTTACAAAAAAAAAAAAACCTTTTTTAATACGCGTTATCTAAAGCAAATTACACACACACAAAAAAAAAGTTTTCAAAGTTATAAAAGAGAAAGCAGAGCATTTTTTTAAAAAATGAGAAAAATATGATTATTAAAATAATTATTGAACAAAATAATTATTGTATTTCAAATAAATATGTATTTTTCGCTTTCACTAAACTTTTTAAATCAGTGTGCAATTCAAATTTGCAGTTCTGCCAAAGTAGAATGGTAACATAACTTATTACGTAATTATGCACATCCTCTTACCGCCCCACTCATGCCTTGTTTACCACCTTTCGCCAGCCCTGTACAGATGAGTTCCGGTTTAATACTAAAAATCTCACGCAGTAGAACGTCAACCACTTAAGATCTGGTTTACGATTGGGTGGCGTTCTATGATTTAAGATTTTAGTATTCGGTGGATACCCAATATGTAAATGTTAAAAATATTTTTATGTTACTATTAAATGCTTTCTTATAATAAATAGGTTTGTTCAAGAACAGGCGAGCCAAGCAGAGAAAGTTGCAGAAAGGCGGTGACAAAACTTTCTCCATTCAAGACAAGCCGATGCAAGGACGTCATAAGCTCCACCACCACCTCGCCCCAGCGTCCTCTCTGGTCGAGAAAGACGCGGCTATCAAACCGACCAGCGCTCAAAGCAGGCTGGAAGGTGAACCCAACCAAACATTCCAGTGCAAGACTCGTGGAATGTACCTCGTCTCAAAACAAAGGTGGGAAATTACTTATTTATTAATCAGACCAGTGGTTTTCAGACTGAGGGGCACGAACAGATTACACGGGAAGCAATTATTAATAAATATCAATCGTCTCTAAATAAAAAACTGAAAATAACAAAGAATGAAAATTAAAAAATATTTTTTGCAAATTAAAGAATTTCAATAGATTTAACATAAATATTATCTTCCTTTAACTTCAATCATTGTTCGGTAAGCAAACCCCACCTTCGTCTACTGTGAACTAAGTATAGTATGTTCTTTTGTCCATACATTTTTAAGTATTTTTATGGTTTTATTAAATTTCAGATTCCAGCCAGTCGTCTTCCCTCTGAAGACTTATTGGCAAAAAATTCAATTCCGAATCCATCAGAATTAAATTATGAACCAACAGTTGCAGAGCATGCCAACTTCAAGACAAAATCTGTGAACGGAAATTCAAGTATGTTCTTGTTTTAAGTATCTTGCACTTTTTAACAATACCTTCTAGGATTGTATTGAAAAAAATTAGCTTTTCATATTAAGCTTTCATATATAATTAAAGTTTAAAACAGAATTTTTTGATAATTATATAAAAATCCTATGTATATATGTATAAAGCATTTTGAACAACGTTGCGCAATGTAATAAGTGGTTACTTGTTGCTCTGTTATTTATATTTGTTATATTATTTATATTATTGTCCTATTATATATATTTGCTATTTATACGCGTTATTTCTATATTAACCCTGAATAAAAATGTATGTTTCCATCCTATTCGATTATAATTTTTTGGGAGGGTATTTTAAAATTTACTTTCTTCTGATATGCTGATTTATAAATATTGCTTTATATGCTTTACTTTATTGCTTGAATTATGACAGTTTTGGCTGATAAATTTCCAGTTTTTTATTGCATAGGGGCTGATGGCGGGTTGGCTAGTGGTCTGACACTCGGTATCACAGGTTTCATGGTCAAGTCCCAGCGGTACCATGGGTGTTTTTGTGGTTCGAATCCCCTTTAAAACAGTAGGTCCTGGTCTAATAGGATCGTAGAGCGTTGTGGGGGTAGTGTTACTCGAGTCCGTAGCATATCTTCAAGCTATATGTTCCGCCCGGGGAGTGCTAAATGAGTAACAGCGGTGCAGCCATTACTTGTGGCAAAGATAACTGCATTAGAAAAAAAGTTTTTATTGCATACGAAATGAAAATTAGGGCAATTATAGCATTGACAAGGCTTAGCGACTTTTCAATTCGGTTGGGTTTCGCTTAGTTTGAAAAACTTCACTTTTACTATCCACGGGTATCTTCTAGAGGATAGCAAAGCACTCTAAAAACGTGTCACTTAATTAATAAATTTTTAAATGCTGATGTCCTTAAAATGGGAACTGATAGCCGAGGGATTAACGCTCTGATCCTCGATGCTGCAGGGTTCGTCTGTGCCATAGATGTTTGTAGTTGTTCGAATACACGTTAATCAATATGTCCCGGTTCACTATTACTATAAGAACGTTGGGCGTAGGGCTGATAACCCTATCTCGTAAAAAGAAAACATCTCTTGTCTCGAAGTCTTCTAGTAGGCAGACGGCCTTGGCCCTATGGGGCTGTTGAAGAAGATGTCTTTAAAAATGGAAAGAGAAAGCAATTATATGCCGTTTCTAAATGTTTTTCTCAGAAAATATAAGCGAAGTTTTAAAGGGTGTATTTTTTGTTTCTCCAATTTAATCTTCCTCGCTTTGAAGTCCGATAGCAATGTTCGCAGCTAACATGCAAGAGAGGTTTAGGTTCAAGTTCGTTGGTGGTGACCCGTGTGGTCGCTGCTTTCAAAAAACGAGAATGTTCGATGGAGATATTGTATAGCGTGTGCCAGCTTCTCAGAATCGACACTTTTTTGGTGAGAATTTTTCTGTCTTCTATATTACGCTCAAAAGTCCAGAGTTCCTTACTCTCCCTCCGCAATTCGCCGATTTGTAAAGCTATTCAGGCATGCGTATAACGAGAGACGAGATTTTCATGCTTAGAAATGTAACATAAATTTTTTTTTAAATAAATACGATAAAAATCATCATTAAAAATCATTAAATAAATACGATTCACTCTTTTTCCTTCTCTCTTTTAGACTATTCAGGATCTCCAAAAGCACAGAACAATGACTATGAAGATCTATCCTCAGAAATTCAACAATCGTCGGACCCCATCAGGCAGCATCCTTTAAGTTTCTGGGCCGGAAAGTTACCCACGTACATCAATCCAACGACGGCAGATACCCAATGCAGATTCCTACCCATGGTTTCATCATTCCCTGTATCCACATATACCCAGGGAACTGGCCCCCTATACTTACTATGCTAGTTCCACTAGTACCAGTGATATGGTCTATGATGATAAATCTCATTGCGCTACCTTAAATAGGACTGATAATTCTGCTCCCCCGGTACACTGAAACGAATCTTGATTTGAAAATATTGATTAGAATATTCTGAATGTTGTACATAGAAAAATTTCATCCAATAAGATTCCTTTTAAATATTTATCGTCAGTGTATGTGGTGAATATGTTGAGATAATGTATTACTTAAAATTCTGAATAATTTCTTGTACTGTAGATATTGGAATTTATGTGAATTTTAAAATATTCTTATTTGTGTTTCTTAATAATGATTCTGCAGAAATGAATTGTGTAACTTTTAGAGTTTAGTTGTACATGAATAAAATAACTATTCCTGTATTATTCAAAATCTTTTATTTTAATTAACTTTAGAGATACAGAATTTTATGCCGTAATTTTAAAAATTTAGATGGATTTTTTTTTTTTTTTACATGGGCCGACTCATGTTTTTTTTTTTTATTTTTGAAAGGACAGAAGTTTTGGAGTCTTTTAGTTTGAAAAGGCTGTTCTTCTTTCAGATTCTCAAGCAGCCATCCAATCAATCAGCTCTGTTGAATACCCATTGACACCTGAGATTTTGCAATGTCGAGAATTCTCTATTTAAAAGGGAAACAAATCTCCTTCAGTGAGTCCCTAGCCATTGTGGATTTTGGGGCAAAGAACAAGCGGACTTCCTTCCAAAATGAGGTGCCAGCTTACTTCAACATCCTAAAAACAGCCATACCTTATTGGAGGATTAAACTTTTTAAAACATTTATTTGCATCTAATTCCTTGCGACATCTTCAGACACATACAGCCATAAAAATTGGAGGTTAAGCCTTTCTCTTATTCCCTATAAACCAAGACGCAAAGCAGTGGCGGCCTTTCGCCTGTTTACGGACACGATTGCTTTGCCACCCATCTGCACCGCATAGGCATTTCAACCGATCCTATTTGCCCACTTTGTGACTATGGAGAAGTAATGGACGGGGACAGTCTGCCCCGATGTGGGGTTATTCATGGACTTACAGAGGAGACGAAATATTTGGAAGCAAGATCGTTCATTAGGCATTGACTCTGATCTTCTTTTTGTCCTTAGTTCTTGATAGTTCTTCTGTTCTTAGTGCAATTGTTCTGCGTAAATTTTGCCTAGGCATAAGAAATAAAAAGAAAAGTGTTTTCTGAAGAAGATCAGTTCGACCATCACGTGAACCGAATTAATAGTTCCCATGCTTACACCCGATATCGACATTTTAAATATATAATTCCCCATTATGGACTGAGGAGGTGGGCGAGGGAGATGCATTCTTCCAGATATTGCTTCTCGGAGTCTCAAATAGTGGCCGATATTGCCTCACTGAAGTGGTATTTTTTCAAAGTGATCAAAAAACCTAAAAGACTTATTTACCAAAATAAAAAGTTTAAACCATCTGTATTGAGAAAAAAATATTTTCATATTTATGTAAACTCGTGTTAATAAAAATTGCAACACTATTAAGGCATCATTAGAATTAAATAAAATTTAATATACAAATGATTTGTATTGGTACAAATAAATACTAGTAAGTCAATTTTCAAAACCAAAAACCATATTAAGCGTACAAAATTGGTATTTGGTGTAGCCATCAGGAGCTACAATAAGTGCTGTTATACCACTTGGCGTGAAGTCAAATTGATTTTGAATGTCTGCCTGGGGAAGAACATTCCATATTATTTGTATGAGTATTCAAAATTTATTTGCAGAAACTGTAGGACGACAATCATGTGCAAGACGCCGACCAACGAAATCCGACTCAGGTTCAAAAATCCGACACACATCCGACGAATAAGCAGGCCAAGGAAGAAGCTGTATGTGTTCTGCTGAAAAGAAGTCTTGAACATTTATTTCAACATGTGACCGCGCGTTATCTTGTTGAAGGATAGATCCAAGAGGGCCTTGAAGGAAAGGAACACTTAAGGCTCCACTGACTTCACTGATGTGCCTGTTTTTGTTGAGATTGCTCACAATTCGTAGCAGCTGAGATCATCCATGATACACAATCGCCCCCAGATCATAATTCCAGATGTTCCTCCACTATGACATACGATAATGCACTCCAGAAGATAGCGTTCACCGGCATAGCGTCTAACACGAATGCGGCAATCATGGTACCACAAATTAAAGCAGGATTCATCGGAAAAAAAAAAGTGGCCAATCTGAACGACAGTCTGTTTGTTATCGATCTCATTGCAGCAGCAGGTGTCGTTGCTTTTGCATCAGGGGTATCCAGTAGAAAGGAATTCTTACACACAATCTTCTACGGTGCAACAGACGTCAACGAATTGACGAAGCAGACAGTGATATACCTGAAGCAGTAGACCAACATGCTGCCAACTGTCTGGATGAAGAGTTGTAAGGTCCGTCAGCGCTATGAGAACCAGATGTCTATCACAGAGCGTTGGTCACTTTTCGGCCACCACTCCCAGATTTACGCGTTGTGTGGTAACGGTCGTCGTCCGCTGCTTCCAAACTCACATCGCTGTGCTGTCGTTATACTCACATGAGCTGCTGTTGCACGATAGGAAAATCCTCCTTCACGAAGGTCTGTGATTCAGTTACCCCATAAGTTGCTGAAATGTCGTCCTCTTTCGTCAAAGAGGCATGGTTACGGCTCTCTTAACGTTTACCATTAGAAAATAATCATAGACAATTTTGAATATTCCACTATAGTCCTCTATTTATACGGTTTTAGCACCAATTTAGAGGTAACTCATCAGCCCATATATGCTGGTGATTCTGACATGCTAATCATTTGTGCAACACATAGGATTTATAATTTACATTTGCTAAAAATTTTACATTAAAATTATCACACTAAAAAATGCCAAAAACTATGCCAACTGTCACTTTGCATTTGTCACTGTACCTGTCAAACTGTCAATTGTCAACCTGACAATCGCCGTTATTCAATTCATTCATAATGTTGCTTTTTTTTTTTTTACAAACAGGAATTTAAATATTTAGACGAATTTGGTACTAAATTTCTCAGGCAAATGTTTTTAGGCAAATGTTTGTTTTCATATTATTGCTGATTTTCAACATAAATGTATATAAAACAGGATTGAATAATTAAAAATGATAATAACATGTATTATGAAAAAAATATTATAGCTTAATCAGATTTCAATTTAACACATTATGTAAAAAATATTTAAAAACAATTTTAAAAATCCTATTTCTTCACTTTATACAATAATTATTTAAATAAACAATTTTTATCATCTTTATTATAAATAAAAAGAAATTTTGTGTAGAGTATATGGACCTGTTCATTAGAAAATCATTAAAATTATCCATTTATAAGTATAAATCGCTTTAATTATCGTACTTTATAATTACCGTGCTTTAGTATATTTTAAATAAATAGTTCAAAAATTAATCTTCAATAAAATTAATTTAATATTGAATGTTACAATTTCAAATAACTTGAATATTTTTATATCTCTTCAATTCAAATATTTATTTATTTTTTCAATTTTTTTAATCTTAAATAAATCTTACAAAAGTTTTTGCTTGTAATTTAACCTCGTATCAGATTGTCTGCTTACAGAAAATTCCGATTGTAAAGCTGCGATTGCCGCCCAATGCTGAACGAGATCTGATCTCTAAGCTGCTTAATAATTCTGAATGTTACAATTCATACAATTCCTATCTTCTTCCACTTGAGACTTCTCTGATGCCAATCTCCCTACGATTCGCTCTCTCCTTACATCATTCAAACTTTGACAACGCTAATTTTTTAAATTTTAACCAATAAATTCTTAAAAGGTGAACTATTATATAAAATATCCAAGGTTCTGATTATTTTTGATGAAGGAAATTCTATGTTTGTTTTTTACTTAACATTTCATTTTTTATAGTATATTATAGCATTATTGCAATATTGGGAACATTTTGGTGGGATAAAAATTATTTTTTAATATTTTATAAATATTACTTTTTATTATTTTTACTATAAAATAAACGGAAAACATCAAAGTAAATATAATATTCAATTATTAAAAAAGAGTTTTAGGTCTCGACCTTATTATATCTTCTTAAGTAATGAGCAAGAGCTAAAAGAATTGTAAGAACTGTCTTCAGTATTGAATAGTTTTGACTTAGTAAAAATATATATAAATTACAAATTAAATAAAGCAGTTTTTTAAATCTTTAATTTTGCTTTTCAATATTACTAAGCAAACACAAAAAAATGAGTGATATATTATTAACATGTTTTTAAAAGTATTTTCTTCTATCGAATTTTTTTTATTTTAAAGGTTAAAAAAATTCTCGCTTAACTCCATTAATAATAAAATATATTTTTATTGATTACGAATTTATTCATTATTTAAGAAATTGAAGAGAGAATAAACATTGTGTAGTTACTAAATATCATAATTTAATGAAATATTTTATTCAATATTGCCCATAAATTACTTTATGGGCAACTTATACCCATAACTTACTTATGCTGATATGTTTATATTTAATGCTGGCAAGTTTATGATTTTTAAGACCTTACAGCCAAAAGAGTGAGTATTTAAACTTATGGGCAACTATACCCATAACTTACTTATGCTGATATGTTTATATTTAATGCTGGAATAAACATTGTATATGATTTTTAAGACCTTACAGCCAAAAGAGTATTTAAATCCAAACCTTGCTCTAATAAACGTTGGCAAGTTTATAATTTGACATGAAGTGGAAAAGAAAAGATAAAATAAGAGATAAAAACATCACAAAACAACATCTTGCTGAAAATTTTAAAAAATGTATATATAAAAGAAAATTTGATAGACATTTCACCACAATAATAATAATAACAAGACAAATATTTTTTGTTGGGAAAATATTTTTATTGGTCTTCATTAAGTTACAAAAGCGTAAACAAAATTTAAAAAAATTAAAAATGAGAAAGGCAAGTAATACTTTAATAAATAAGGTTAACAGCAAAAATCAAAATTTTATTGTGATTCATAATATAATATTGAAATAATTTTTTAAATGTAAACAAACATATAGCTTATACCAGAAGTAGCAAAAATGTTCATTTTAAAGAGTTCTTTGTCCGTTGAAGAAGATAGGTCAGTAAAAGAAAACAGATCCTAAGAAATCGTTGTTAATTTCATGATTAATTCGCAGGAAGAGGTGCACAATGACGTAAGCAGAACTTTAAATTTGTTGGTGGCATCACGCAAAGACTCGTGCAGGTGATTATGCAAAAGACAAAATGGCCTTTGCTGGAACGCGTTGAAAGCCCTGTGAGAAAAACACAGGAAGCAGAAGACGACAGCAGAAGAAATGTTCATTGTAGCATCACTAAAGGTTTTTTTTTTTGGTGAAAGATAGCAGAGCATTTGTCTATGGGACAGAGATAAGATGGCATTTGGAATCCATTCGATGTTATCCCATTGGTGGGAAGATGCAGGAAGAAGAAGAAGACGACGAAGACGACGACAGAGTAACTGTTCGTTGTATCAACATTAACGATCCATTCGTTGGTGGAACACGGAAGAGCATTTGCCTGTGGACAGTGATGGCATTTGTGGAATCGATGGTATCCCATTGATGAAGATGCAGGAAGAAGAAGAAGACGACGTAATGTTCGTTGCAATTTAACGATCCATTCATTGGTAGAACTTGTTGAAGAGCATTTCCCATTGGGACAGTGATGGCATTTGTGGAATCGATGGTATCCCAGAAGACGAAGACGAAGACAGAGACGACATTCAGAGAACTTGGAAGACTGTTCGTTGTATCAACATTTAACAGGAAGAAGAAGAAGATCCATTCGTTGGTAGAACACGGAAGAGCATTTGTCTGTGGGACAGTGATGGCATTTGTGGAGTCGATGGTATCCCATTGATGAAGATGCAGGAAGAAGAAGAAGAAGACGACGTAACTGTTCGTTGTATCAACTTTAACGATCCATTCGTTGGTAGAATGGAAGAGCATTTGTCTGTGGGACAGTGACGGCATTCGATGGTATCCCATTGATGAAACAGGAAGAAGAAGAGCATTTAACGATCCATTCATTGGGACAGTGATGGCATTTTTGTGGGACAGTGATGGCATTTGTGGAATCGATGGTATCCCATTGATGAAGATGCAGGAAGAAGAAGAAGACGACGACAGAGTAACTGTTCGTTGTATCAACTTTAACGATCATTCGTTGGTAGAACACGGAAGAGCATTTGTCTGTGGGACAGTGATGGCATTTGTGGAATCGATGGTATCCCATTGATGAAGATGCAGAAGAAGAAGAAGACGACGACAGAGTATCAACTTAACGTTGTAGAACTTGAAGAGCATTTGCCTGTGGGACAACGATCTATTCGTTGATGAATATGCAGGAAGAAGAAGAAGACGCATTTCGTTGTATCTGAAGGGACAGTGATGGCATTTGTGGAATCGATGGTATCCCATTGATGAAGATGCAGGAAGAAGAAGAAGAAGACGACAGAGTAACTGTTCGTTGTATCAACTTTAACGATCCATTCGTTGGTAGAACACGGAAGAGCATTTGTCTGTGGGACAGTGATGGCATTTGTGGAATCGATGGTATCCCATTGATGAAGATGCAGGAAGAAGAAGAAGAAGACGACAGAGTAACTGTTCGTTGTATCAACTTTAACGATCCATTCGTTGGTAGAACACGGAAGAGCATTTGTCTGTGGGACAGTGATGGCATTTGTGGAATCGATGGTATCCCATTGATGAAGATGCAGGAAGAAGAAGAAGAAGACGACAGAGTAACTGTTCGTTGTATCAACTTTAACGATCCATTCATTGGTAGAACTTGGAAGAGCATTTGCCTGTGGGACAGTGATGGCATTTGTGGAATCGATGGTATCCCATTGATGAAGATGCAGGAAGAAGAAGAAGACGACGATCCACAGACTAACTGTTCGTTGTATCAACATTTTAACGATCCCATTTGAAGATTGGTAGAACACAGAGAAGAGAATTTGTCTGTGGGACAGTGATGGCATTTGTGGAATCGATGGTATCCCATTGTTGAAGATGCAGGAAGAAGAAGAAGAAGACGACGACATAGTAACTGTTCGTTGTATCAACTTTAACGATCCATTCGTTGGTAGAACACGGAAGAGCATTTGTCTGTGGGACAATGATGGCATTTGTGGAATCGATGGTATCCCATTGAGGAAGATGCAGGAAGAAGAAGAAGGCGACGACAGAGTTCGTTGTATCAACTTTAACGATACTTTCCTTGGTAGAACACGGAAGAGCATTTGTCTCTGTGACAATAATGGCATTTGTGGAATCGTTGTTATCCCATTGATGTGACACGATGACGACAGAAACAGAAATGTGGATTGTTCCTTCTCAAAAGATTGGTTTGTTTTTGAAGCAGTCAGAGCATATATTTATATATAGGTAATACAAAAGGCAAAAATGTCAATATTTAGAAATTTTTTAAGCAATACAAAAATCAATTAAGGTAGATATACGATTTGCGGCAAAAAAATATTGTGTTTTTCATCATTATCATAATTTGTTGAGTATTTACTCATAAAACGTTACATCAGACTAATAATCAATCAAGAATCTCAATTAGGGAAATTTATAATTATAGATTTGGTTTCCAATTTTTGTTGAATTTTGAAAGCAATTTCCTTTTAAAATGTTGTCTGAACAAAAAAAAAAAAAAGTTTTTATTTAACATCTCTCAACCAAGTTGCAAACGAGGTCTTTGGTCGATACGGATATTCGTCAGGACGATTAGTAACGTAGTAAATAACTGGTTTGTTTTGAATGGTGCTTGGATCAACAACTTTGCAACAAGGAAAAATTCCAAATGGCACATACTCAGCTGGGGGTAGTAAATCATCCTCGATTTCATTAACAGTAACAATATTTGAATCACCTCGACTCATATCAATTTTATTTCCAGTCACGTTGGTTTCAGGAGTATCAATAGACTCAATAGTATTTTTAACAATCAAAACACGATTGCGAAATGAGATAATCTCGGCAACCCAGTTATCAAGGCCAAAAATCAAATTTTTCAATCCGCCATTCTCCTTAATAGTAATGGCCGTCAACAAAGCATAAAAAGACAAGTGAAATAAACTCCACAAATCATGCACATAAAAATACTGTGCCAAAAATCCTAGCCCAACAGAAAAAAACAACACTTACGACTCTGGTCTCATCCATTTTAGCAGAAAGTTTCGTAATAATATCACAATCAAACTTAATCGTTTGCACTCAAACTCGTTTTAAATCAGTTTACATAAAAATATATCAGGACAGCTTTGTTTCATCTATTGTTTAGTATGCATTGTTACAGTTACTTTAATTTACATTGTTTAGAAACTATATTTCTATTTTAATTTAATTGTTATTTTAACAGTAAGTTAACAATAGCTATAACAATGCCTTTTTTATATACTATTTTATATGCCTTTTATACTATACTATGTACCTAACAAAATACCTATTTCCTTTCTTTTGGGGTTTGTTAAAACATTAAATACATTTAAAACAAATCATCGAATGTCAAGGTTTAAATTTAATTATATACAATACATATGTAGCGACACCAGAATTGTTTAACTCACAAAATGACAGTAAAGACAGTTAAGTTCTGGCAATTGGTGGTATAGGTTATATTACCTAATGAATTGGCTAGCGCTCTGGCCTTTGGT
The DNA here is from genome assembly GCA_021605095.1 of Caerostris extrusa. Lineage (NCBI taxonomy): Eukaryota > Metazoa > Arthropoda > Arachnida > Araneae > Araneidae > Caerostris > Caerostris extrusa. The sequence continues at coordinate 153,294 of BPLR01007695.1, forward strand.
AGCATAGGCCACAGGTTCAAATCCTAGCGGTGGTATGGATTTTGTTAATAGTTCAGAATTCACGGTAAACTATAAGTCCCGGTCTAATTAGCCTAAAGTGTGCACAAAATCATCGTAAAGTGACAAACTAAACCTTACCCAGTATTACACCAAGCTTGGCCTCGTTGATTTCGTTTTAAGTAATTTTTCAGCAAAGTGAAAGCACAATGTGTTTTCAAAACAAGCTTTATTAAAGCTTTCAGTTTTAAACAGAATTCACAAACAAAAAGAAACATCTAGTAATGCAAAATTCACTGGCAAAAACGTTACAAAGGCAATAATACCAAGTTGATTTCATGTAATAAGAAATTTGACATTCTTTTTCTTAAATTGGCACATCTTCGTGAACAATAAATACACTTACAGTTTTATTGATATCCATAATTATTCAAAAATATATTGATATCCTCAAAAATATTATTTAGTGCATATTCTTCAGATATCCTGGCAGTTCTTCCTCCATTTATAAACGTTCTGCGATTTGGCATTTCTTGATGTTAACCTCATTAGATGGATCTCTGTCCTGGATAACACTTTTGGAATAATGGTTCTTTATCTTTTGTCTATTTTGTTGAATTATCTTCACTGACTATGAGTTTCTGCTTGCCTTTTATGCGAAGATGTTGAAGAAGAAGCAATATCCTTTCATATATCGTTATTTACAAAAATCCAGTCTTTCAGATAGCTTGGTCCTTGATGCGAAGATGTTGAAGGAGAAGCAATATCCTTTCCTGTATGGTTGTTTACAGAAAATCCAGTCTCTCAGAGAATTAGGTCTTTGATAGGTTGATTTCGTTTTAATCCATCTTCAAAAAGTATAGCAGTCTTTAATTTTACTCTGAAATTTATCTTTCTACTTTCAATAACTCTTTATCCAGAAAAGTGATTCAGCGAAAATATTTTTAAATTTCTCATCTTTTTCTTTGCATTTAAATGGAATAACCTCAATTTTGATATTTCTCACTTCTTCCAAACACAGAGTAGTAGATTTAAAGGTAGGGCTAGTAGCCTTATCCTGATGGAATTTAACACAATACAAATTGTTTGGAGAAAGTGATGGAATATCTTCTTTTAAAATAGGTGTTAATAAATATTTCTGATAGAAATCTGAGTTAACTTTGACATTTTTTCAAGCTTTCTATTTTAAGTTTCCTTTTATAACAGAATCTAGTAATAAACCTAAAACCTTTATTACAACTTTTATTTCTCTGAATGAACATTTTAAGTCTTTTTTTCGGCTGTTAATCTTACCTTTTTCTCTTTTACAATCAGATTCATCTATATATTAATTTTATCTCTATCCAAGTCCCGTCAATTGTAAGATCATATTTTAATTTTTCTCCTGCCAAATAATTTTAGCTCAATAATCTACACATAGTGTTACGCTGAAGAAAGTGCTTTTTGCAAATATTTTTCATTAGCATTAAATCTACAATTTTTTGTTTAAAATCTCTGGAGATTCCAGAGATGTTTAAAGACTTTGCGTTAGATCTCTAAATGATTTTTCTTTTAAATCATGAGATGCGATTTAACTATAATAAAGAGCTGTAGGTACTCTTGTTAAGTAGGCGTTTACATAGTTTTCCCAGTCAAATGTAAACTATGACATTTCTTTTATTTTTTATTATTTATGTCGCTAATTTTGTGTAGAAATATTAGTATTGCTATTAATTTTTATAATAATCTCTCCAACTCTAACAATCTTGTATTACAAGATCTTCAAAATTACAGCTATGATATTTCAAACCCCAAAAACCGCAAAAGACCGCGATCTGTTTTAAATATCAGTAGTTAAAATCACTATTTCCTCTTTCTGAAGGACCAATGCTTTCCTCTGTACTGCAATGGATGTCTGGTGCTCAGTTTTTTATTATCCTTTCACTTTTCTTTTTTACTACAGTTTGTTTTCATTTTATAATTTTATTATCTTTAATTCAGTAATTTTTTATCTCTCTTAATATTTTTAACTATTTTATATATTTGTAATTTTTATTCAATTAGTTATCTACTTTTTCTATAAATTTAAAAAATTTTTCACACTGGCAATGGGCTTAGACCAAACGACAAGAACCCTATTTTTTCAAAACGGAGGTTTATGGTCGCTGTGCGACCAATGCACTTCGAAAATCTACAACGAATTTAAATATTGAAACTGAGTTTTTTACATTTTTTTAATAATTGAATAAGAGTTATTTCTCTTCGCAAAGCCCAAAAATTTAGCTTCCGATTCATTCTTTATTTTCCATCGCCATTTTAACGCAATAAATAATTTCAATGATGCAGACGATAATTAAAAACTATTCCGAATTAATGCCATTTAAAATTTTTTTTCATTTAAATTTAATTTATAGAGAAAGTCAAAATCATTACAAAAAAACTATGAAATATCCCTCGTATTTACCCAAATTTATATAGTGAATATTATCTATATATATTTTAACATTTTTTTCCCCAGTTTTATTTAAATAAGGTAATGTTAACTAATTCAGAATAAAAAAAAAAAATAAAGGACTTCACTGTCTTTAAAAATATTTTAAGGATAAATTTAAGAAACTGAAATTAATTAATGATATTAAAAATATAGATGGCGCTTAAAAAAATCATTCAAAGCTAAAACATTATTTAAAATAATAATTAATTTTAAAATTATTATTACGTATAATATATAAAATCAATAAAATATAAGAGTTATCAAATATTGTTAAAAGATAATTTCCAGTAAAAGGAATCAAAAGAAAAACACCACACACCAATTAAAAAAAAAAAAGATTTATTTAAAAATGACATACATATGAAAACTTTATATGAAAACATATGAAAACTTTACATATGAAAACTTTGCATTAACAAAAGCTTTTTTTCGTGTTTTAGCAATTCATGCAAAAATACGGAATTTAACATAACATGGCAGGATTGATTTAAACACAATATTTTTTGAATGATTAGGATTTTAAACATCACTTATTCTGTTTTTTCGGAGAGTCCTTGTTTTCAGAATTTTCTATTGGCTGCGATTCTTTGGAAACTTGAACAGGAACAACTCTTTCGGTCGATGACTCATTTGCAGGCTTCATTGGAGCTTCGATGGTCAGTTGACCGTTGGTACCAGTCTGGAAGTCACAGTCTGGGGTTCACACCTTCGGGCAAGTCGAAGGTTCTGGTCATCTCGTGGTACTCGTACACGCCGTCGCTTTTGGCCTCGTGTTTGGCTGAGATGGCAAGTCTGTCGTTGACCACCTTCACGTTGATTTCATCCGGTTGGTAGTTGGAAGTGTCCAGCTGCACTTGGAACTTGTTGTCCTTGGTGGTCACTTGGACTTTGGATTTCGGTTCGTAGAGGGACATGGCACCAGACTTGGGCTTTCGTTTTCGACCGTTGGTTTCGTAGTCGTCATCCAATTTCAATAAAGGGACTGGCAGTCGACGAACGACCTGTCCGATTGTTTGGTCCATCTCATTCTCCAGCATGTCCAGAACGTTCAGCAAGTGGGGCCTGTTGCGTCGACGACGGTGTTCCGAACTGGGCACCAATGGAAGATAGTCGTCCAATAAGGATGCTAGAGCCATTGCAGAAATGTAACACAAATGTGAAAATAGATAGCACAGTAAGAAATGCCAATTGAAAGTAGCAAGAACGCAACAAGAATCGCTGATCAATTCGCCGAGTTCAACTCGCTTTGATCCAATCAGTTGCTCCAGTAGGCAGCGAACGTGCTTATATAGCAGAGCTCTTCCTTGTCTAGATCGGAGGAGAAAGCGGTAGAATTTTCCCCGACAAACGAGGCTTGGCAAGAAAGTTCGAGATAATTCCCGAACAGCATTCTAGATGGCAGCACGGTTCAAGATTTGTTATTTGAATTTCTGATAGGGATATTTTTAGTTTAGGTTTTGTTTGTCGCTCTACTGTCATTTTATACACATTTCAGCGTAATTAGGCAGAGATATTTTTAATCCAAACATAAAAAAAAAAAAAAAAAAAAAAAAAAAATAACAATTTTGTAGTTTTTCTGGATTGCATTAATATATATTTAACATTAAAGAAATTCGAATCAATAATAATTTTGTTTTTTTATTTTTTTAAGATATTAATTTATTTTATTTTATTACAGCCGATAATATTTTTAAATGGCTCAACTAAAAAATTTTATAATTTATTTTTGCAAATTTTAATGCTTTAATTGTTAGTTGTTATTGTTCATTTAATTACATTTCGTTTTTATTTATGTATGATAACATATTTAAAAAAAAAAAAAAGGCTTTTAGAAAAAAAAAAAAAAAATTAGAAAATATATTTATTAAAAAATTTGTTTATTAGAAAAATTATGTTTTTATTGATAATAAAACATAATTTTTTTTTGGATTTATTTTATCCATATTAATCACAAAATTTTAACAGCTGTTATGCATTTTAAACACTGAATAGATGCTATTTAAGCCAATTAAAATGAATATTTTTTTTATAAAATTCAAATTTTGAGTATTAACAATTAGCTTAATTAATAACTAGCTATTAATAAATAGTTAGTATTAATAATATTATATGTTTCTGTCTCTGCCTTATTTACCTGCAAACAGACTATAATATGTCCTCTTGATAGTGCATAATTCATCGACTTCCAAGGGCGTTTGAGCGGCCTGATGACCGAGTGACTAGCGCTCTGGCACTCGGTACCACAGGTTTCGGGTTCAAGTCCCGGTAGTGCCATGGATGTTTGTAGTGGTTTGGAATCCACTTCAAACCGTAGGTCCCGGTCTAATATGACTGTTGGGCGTAGGGCTGATAGCCCTACTCCGTAAACAGAAAACATCTCATGTTTCGGAGAAATGCCAGTAGGCAGGAGGCTTTTGCCCACTCACACTGTAGTGATAGGGAGTTAGTTGATTTATATGAATTTATCTATAAGAGTTTAATGTGCAATAACTTACAATAATTATATAAGGCAAAGTGGAGTTATATAGACCTTCTATTGTATATTTCTGACCATATGTAACTTAAACCCATAGTAAAATTAAATTTTTAACATGTATGAAAAAAATCATTCAATAAAATTAATGAATGCAGATATTGTATTGAATATTATTTACGCTTTCAGTATGTGTGATAGATAAAAAAAAGCATCAGAAATTCATAAACATCAAAAATAAAAATTTAAATCAAAATTTTTTATGTATGATGTGAAAAAAAAATTGTTATAATGCAAGCTCTAATGCTTCAATTTTAATACTTCCAAATTGCGCACATTCCGAAATTGAAAAAAAAAAAAAGAAGAAAAAAAATAGTCCGATGTATAAATAGACCAAAAATGTTGTGATTTTTTAAATCCAGATAGATTGAAGAATCTACAATAGTAATTCTCAAACTGGAGAATAAAACTTGATAAAGATGCGGATTATTTTCTATACACATTTTGTTTTTCAAGAAATCACATTTTATAATTCATGATTCGTGTTAAAACATTTTATATTGATTTATAAACATTAAGATTAATTTCCAGAAAAGAATATCATCCCCCATCCCCTGAATAATGCTCCAAATTCAAGATCATTTGGATTATTCATGTATATTAAATTTTAAGCTATATAAAATAATTTTTTCAATTTACATGAGAGGGAGAATTCACCCACTCCCCCATTTTTAATAATAAAGATAATGACAACTAGAAAATAATTTTTTTTCACAGTTTGATTGTTTTATAAATTATATTCTCTTAACAGACCTTCGAGAATAAAAATATATATCAATTTCAGAATGGTACATTAAATGATATAATCACTGTTTAACATATTCGTTTTCATGATATAGATGGATTAGTCAAATAATAAGAATGATAAATAATAAGCTAATGTACAACCAAAAAATCATTTGCCAAAAAAAGCATTTGTTCACTAACAACTAGATTGCTATTTGTTTTGTATTGACATGCTTTTAGTGAACATTTTCATTACTCATTAAAAGATGTATGTATTTTATAGATTTATTTATGCCCACTTTTTCAAAATTTTGATTAAATTACTTATTTACATATAATTTTGTGCACTTTCATGTATTTAAACATTTCAGATTATATGGAGCAAAATTTTTAAATGAACATTTCTTGTAATGTATAACAACTATAAAAGAAATTTAAATTAATTTTAAAAAGATTAAAAAAAACAGATTAGTAAAAATTTTGAAAACTTTTACATATTAAGGATGAAAATGTTAAAATTGATTCCTACAATATGCCATTTCTTTAAATAAAGAACACAAAACAAACAAATTTATTAAGAAACAATGTAGTAAATTTATTCATGCTTGCAATTTATTATAAAGGCGTATAAAATAAATTAATAGTTTCTCATGAAGCATGCAAGGAAAAAAAGAAAATTGTAATGATTCATTTATATATTACTACTTTTTTAATTTGCAGATAGCAGAAAAGATTTTTTAAAAGTTAAAAATTATTAACTTTTATACCGTTAAAAAAAAATCCTCATAAAAAAGAGAAAAAAATTATAAGAAGGGGAATAGAAAGTTATAATAAAAAAAATAAAAAAATGGCAAACAAATATAAAAATATACCAAATCTTTAAAAAAGTAACTAATATTAAGAATGAAAATGAATAAAAACATATTTCTTGTTATATGTTGTTTTTTAAATAAAAAATAATTTTTAATATAAACAATCAAGTTCATTAAGCACTTATTTAATAGTACAGTTAGCAGATGTTTGAATTGAAACAAAAACAACAATGCTTGTCATAACAAAGCAGCTGCAAATAGAAATGTTCTTTTTTAATTTTTTTTATTCCTTGCATGTTTTTTATATTTCATTTCTTTTTAACATTTATTTCTTATTCTTACAAGAATAAATAATATATTTGTTCTTAAATGAATACTATTGAAAATTCTTAGAAGGAAAAAAAATCTTGTAAGAATAAAAAAAATAGTAGAAATGATATACATGCAATCTATATAATGAAACAATTTAAATTAAACGTTTATTACAATTGGAGAAGCAGAAAGATTTAAAAATAGTCAATTCTTAATATTCTACGAATATATGAGGATTTATTGAAAAATATGGAGCTGTCTGGTTATCATATAAAGATTAATAACAATTATCAAGTGGAGCATAAGTATATTTATGATACATTTTGAAATTTTTTGTATTAAAAACATATAATTAAAAAAAAAAAAATTTCTCTGACAAAAACGATTAAAATCTATATTTGTTAAATCATTTTTATCGAGAACTGGGTATTTCCACTTCGATATCATCACTCAGCTCCTCGCATTCGTGATTTTGTATTGCCGCTGTTTTAATTTATCGGAAGTGATAGTGAATGCTATGCAAAAATCATTTTAAGATTCCCGATAATTTACACAGTTTTGATGAGCGCATGCGCAGTGGCATCATGCGCCTCATAGCAGGAAAAGTGAAAACAGGTGGCTTCCGTTTTGCAAAAACTCTCTAATAATTCCAATAACGCAGACGATAATTAAACTCTATTTCGAATTAATGCCACTGAATTTTTTTTTCTTCATTTAATTTATGGAGAATGTTAAAATCATTACAAAAATCTATTAAATGCCCCGTATTTTTATCGCAGTTTATATAATGAGAGTTTTTGCATAACGTTTTTTTTATCGTCCGATATTTTTCTTTCTAGGCTCCTGCTCATAGGAAACATTGTACCTATTGCGCATGCATATCTGTAATACTGTCGTCCAATGTAATACTACCAAATTATGCATATTTCGAAATTCTGATACATAAATGCGCCAAATTTTTGCGATTTTTAAAATCGCTTCAGGAAAAGATTAAATCAAGTTTTTATCCAAAAAGATTGAAGAATCTACTACAGTAATTCTCAAACTACAGAATGAACCCCCCCCAAGGATAAAAACGCTGAATATTTTCCATACGCGTTACGATTTTAAACAAATCACTTTTCACAAAATAATAATAATAAAATTATAAAAATATTAATAAATAATAAAAATTAATAATAAAAAATAAAATAAAAATAATAATATTTTTATTCTTAAAGTACATATATACAATACGTCTTGAATAAATACACAATCTCATAAATTTAAAACAGAAAATATAATAATAATTCAATAAATATAAATTTGTGTATACATACAAATTATTGAATTATATATAAGCGCATGCAAATGAATTGAAATCTATCATTTGTATTATTATTTTAAAAATTGATATAATAATTTAAGTCTTTCAGGTATAAAGTTTAGTTCTCTAACCATGGGGAGTGATATATTTTTGTTCAAAATACTAAATCATCTTAAAATCATTAAAGAATTAATATATAAAAAAAAAAAAAACTCAAATCTGCTTGGCAAATTTCAACTTATCAAGTGTGAACATTAGAGAACGGATGAATAAACTCAGGAATATGCCAATGTTTAATAATGAACGAAATATATGAAGCAATTGATTGGAATACTAACAAGAATGGCCAAATTCAAACAGCCATATGAATATAGCAATGTTGAATAGATCAAGAACTTCATGAAGAATTAATTGTTCAAGAATCTAAAAGAATATAAAAAAGTAAGATAAATGTCGTCGCAAATTAAGAATGAAGTATTTCAAATTCTACAAGAATCACTAACACATTCAATAGCCAAGAGAATATATCAAAGTTAATGAAAATTTTAGGCATAAATGAAGAATGAAGTATTCAAAATAATATCAAATATAAGAATATATCAAAGTTTGAATATGCTAGGTATAAATGAAGAATGAAGTATTCCAAATTTTACAAGAATCACTATCACATTCAATAGCCAAGAGAATATATCAAAGTTCGAAAATTTTAGGCATAAATAAAGAATGAAGTACTCCAAATACAATAAGAAGCACTATATAGCTCAATAGCCATGGAAAATGCCCAAAGTCATAAATATGAAACTTCAAGAAGAAGGAATTGATCAAAGCCCTACGAGTACTTATAGCCATTGCATATACAATTGTTTAAAATCCCAAGCCAAAACTTGAAAAGGGCTTCAAAACTATACTACAAAAACTTCAATCAAAAGCCAAATTCTTCAGAAAATTCCTGAGGATTAACGTTATTCATGAATCATTTCAAGAGTTAAGAGGCCCAAAAAACAAACAAAATTTGCAAATTTGGAATATCACTTTATTTGCTTGCTGCACTTTTTGGATTGTGCCACGAACCCCATAACCAGGACAACATCATGTTCACACATGATAAAAAATAATACTTAAAAACACTTATAAAGTTTTTACAATCAAATTCTTTTTAAAATAGGCTATATTACATAAATTACCCAAAACTTTGAAAAATGTAATTATTTTTGAAGTAGAAAATTTCATATTTGTTAGTTATTTAAAGTTTCATTTCAATAAAAACTCTGTTTGCAATTTTGAGTAAAAAAAAAAAAAAAATTTTTTTTTTTTTTGCTGCGATAAAAAAACACTTTTTTTTTTTTTTATTGCAGCAAAATATATTTTTTTTAAATTTTTTTATTGCTGATATAAAATAACCTAAATAAATATCTTAGACAATACAAAATGTAATGATAAAAAAAATATTTGGAGACCTGATTGTGGATCACTGATTACTGTGTCGAATATTAGTAAAAAATATATAGTTTCCAATTTCAATAAAATAGAAATTAAAAAAAATCATATATTTTAAAAATCTTTAATTTTGTTTTAAATATTACTAAGAAAATACGAAAAAAAAAAATTAATATTTATGTTTAAAAAACAGTTTTTCTTTAATCTAATATACTTATTTTAAAATCTTTTCTTCTTCATTTAATTCTATCAATAATAAAAGCTATTTTTAATTTTATACATCAATAAACAAATAAATTATAGAATTAACATAGAAATGTAATGATAAAAAAAAATATTTGGAGGCCTGATCGTGGTTTACTTAATCAAGCAGCATGGAAGAAAGTATAAAGATTGATGATCACTGATTAATATTAGTAAAAAAATATATAGTTTTCAATTTCAATAAAATCGAAATTAAAAATCATATATTTAAAAATCTTTAATTTTGTTTTAAATATTACTAAGAAAATACGGAAAAAAAAAAATTAATGATACTTATAATGTTTTTTAAAAAAGAAGTTTTTTTTTTTAATCTAATATTCTTATTTTAAAATCTTTTTTCTTCTTCATTTAATTCTATTAATAATAAAAGCTATTTTTAATTTTATACATCAATAAACAAATAAATTATAGAATTAACATAGAAAGAAATAGCGACATTTTAATGCAATGAATAATTTCAATGAAGCAGACGATACTTAAACTATATTCCGAATTAATGCCACTCATTTTTTTTTCATTTAAATTTTATTTATGGGCACCTCCCGAATTTACCGTAGTTTATCTAGTGAATGACATTCATCTTTATATATATTTTTTAATAAACTTCAGTTCTTATTTAATTAAGGTAATTTTAATTAATTCAGAATAAAAAAAATAAAAGACGTCACTGTCTTTAAAAATATTTTAAAGTGTAGTAGTTTGAGAAATTGAAATATCAATGATATATAAAGTATAGCATGGCACTTCAGAATTATTTAAAGAGGAAAATTATTTAAAATATTAATTTAATTTAAAATTATTACATATAAAATCAATTAAATATCAATATTATCAAATATAATTAAAAGATAATTGCCAGTAAAAAGAATCAAAAGAAAAACACACCAATTAAAATAAAAAGATTTATTTAAAATGAGAAAAAGAAATGCATATTTACATATGAAAAGTATGCATAACAAAAGATTTTTCGTACTTTAGCAGTTCACACAAAAATACAGAATTTTACAAACATAACAGAACTGATTTAAAAATATCTTAAATGATTAGGATTTAAAACATCACTTATTCTGTTTTTTAGAGAGTCCTTGTTTTCAGAATTTTCTATTGGCTGCGATTCTTTGAAACTTGAACAGGATGATTCTTTCGGTCGATGACTCATTTGCAGGCTTCATCGGAGCTTCGATGGTCAGTTGACCGTTGGTACTCAGCCTGGAAGTCACACTCTCTGGGTCCACACCTTCTGGTAAGTCGAAGGTTCTGGTCATCTCGTGGTACTCGTACACGCCATCGCTTTTGGCCTCGTGTTTGGCAGAAATGGCAACCTTGTCGTTGACCACCTTCACGTTGATTTCATCTGGTTGATACTGGAAGTGTCCAGCTGCACCTGGAACTTGTTGTCCTTGGTGGTCACTTGGACTTTGATTTCGGTTCGTAGAGGGGCATGGCACCAGGCTTGAGCTTTCGTTTTCGACCGTTGGTTTCGTAGTCGTCATCCATTTTCGATAATGGAGCTGGGAGTCGACGAACAACATGGCTGATTATTTCGTTCATCTCATTCTCCAGCATGCTCGAAAGATTCAGCAAGTGGAGTCTGTTGCGTCGACGGCGGTGTTCCGAACTGGGCACCACTGGAAGATAGTCGTCCAATAACGATGCTAGAGCCATTGCTGAGATATAGCTCAAATGTGAAAACAGGTAGCACAGTAAAAAATGCTAATCGAAAATTGCAAGAATCACTGATCAATTCGTCGAGTTCAACTCGTTTTGATCAAGTCTGTTGCTGCAACCGGCGGTGACCTCGCTTTTATAGCAGCGCACTTCCTTCTAGAACGGAGGAGAAAACGGTAGAATGTTCTACGGTAAACGAGACTTGACGAGAATGTTCGAGAGAATTCTGGAACATTCTTCTAGATGGCAGCACTGTTCTAGTATTGTTTGCTAAATTCTGAATAAGAATATTTTTCATTAATCTAAAAAGAATTTGTAATTCTTTTTGGATTAAAAGAAACGTAAAGAAAATCGAATAAACAATTTTAAGAAAAGTTTTTTGATTCTTTGTATTCTTAATTTTTTTAATTATTAGTTGTAACTGACAATCTTTTTTAAATGTTATTTAATGATATTATTATTTTTATTTTAAAAGTTAAATTAATTTAATTTTTAGCTGTTACTGTTTACTTTAATTACATTTCTTGCTTATTTAATTAAGATAACATATTTAAAAACAATCTCGATAAAGATATAATTTTATTAAGATGTACTTTATTCATATTAAGATCATATTGTTATTTAAACCAAAATAAAATTATTTTGTCAGGAAAGTCGAATTTCTAGTATTAATTTAAATTATTAATTTAATTATTTTATTTAAAGGATATATTTCTGTTTTATATTTTTAATTGATCAATGTTAAATAACCTCAGTAGTTTTTTAATAAGTTATAATATTTAATTTATAATTATAAATAATATTATTTACAAATTATAAATATTATTTAAAAATTACTTTTCTGTATTTACAAATTTTTTTTTCTGTTAATTAATAATAGGAAAAAAAAAAGGAATATTTAATAGTAAAGCTATAAATATATAATAATTAAGCGATGTTTTTAAAATTTTATTTAAAGTGTTCATATTTCTGTTTTAAATTTTTATCAATCAATGTTACATAATAGCAGTACAAAAATACAGTTTTTTTTATTAACTTAAATATCATATATTTAGTGTTATAATTAATATTTTAAAAATATATCTTTTCTATGTTAATTAGTTTTTACTTAATTTTTATTCTGTTAATAATGAAGAAAAAAAATATATATATTTATTTTTATTTTATAAACTCAGGAAGTTTGAAATAAGGCTTTTATTTGATTTTACATGAAAACAAGGGCTTTAAAGTTTAAAAAAAGTTTAATAAAATAAAAATAAAGAAGAACATTTCTAAGAACTAATGAAAAATAAAATAAAAATATAATTCGCTGAACAGATACTACTGTGTCCATAAAGTAAGGCCAATTTTTAATTTAAAATTCTAGGGCTTATGGAATTTCCACTTTTTTTTCCTTTTTTGGGTTGTTGGCACTGTCCTTGACGTCAAATTTCACATAGATGTCAAATCTGTGTGAAGTTTGACGTCAAAATATTCATTAGTGTTTGAGATATGCTTGGCCTCATGAGTCGCTAAAACTGATTACGGCGATTTTTGATATGTCTTAATTGAGCAAAGAATTTGCATTAAATTTTGTTTGCGAAAACGTATAGAATGTTGAAGAAGGCATTCAGTGAGCATTCCTATATCGGAAAGAAATGATTACAAGAGGTATAAACATTTCAAAGAAGGCAGAGAAGCGGTTGAAGACGAAGAGCCCTCTGGTCGACCCTCAACCGACCAAGCTCACGCCCAAAAAATTAAAGATTTGGTGCTTGCAAACCGTCGGTTTACAATTCGAGACCTTGCTGAGGATGTTGAAATTTCAAAGGATCGACCAATTCCATTTTGTGCCTCAAACGCGTCAAATCTCGATTGGTACCGAAAACACTGAATGTGCCAGCTCACACTGCATTGATTCTTCTTGATATATTCGCCAAAAATGAAACCCATATCGTTCCACAACCACTTTATTAACACCGTGCGACTTCTGCCTATTCCCTAAACTCAAAAGACCGGGGACACCGTTTTGAGTCCTTTGAAGAGATTCAACGTGAATCGCCGAGCGCATTGAAGGCCATCCTTGCCGATGACTTTTTAGCATGCATTGAGGTTTGAAAAAAAAAAATTGGCATCAGTGCATTGCGTCCGAAAGAGATTACTTTGAAGGCGATGAAATAAATTTGGAAGAATAAATAAAGAGTGTTTTAAAAAAAAAAAAAAAAAAAAAATTGCCCACAGTAGTATACAGGTTACCCATAAAATTTAGAATTTAATGTAAGAACAAACGCATAACAGCAATCTTAAACAAGCAAAGAAAGAAAAAGTATCATAGCTAGTTCACAGCTAAAATATCATATATAAAAATCAAATAGTTCAGGCTATAAATTATGTTCATCAGTTATTGTTCAAAAATGGAAAAAAAAAGAAAACAGTTTAAATAGTAAAAAATAAAAGAATTATAGAATTCCAAACGATTTTATAATAAAACGTAAAAGAAATTTAAAAAAAAAATAAAAAAAACTAGAATTTTCCGAACGATTTTTATAAAAAAATTTTTTTTATTAAAAAGATTTTATAAACGATTTTTTCTCGTGAAATAAATTTAAAAAAAAAAAATTAATCAACCGCTAATGAACGTTGAACCCAGGACATCTCTGACTCATTCTCCCCAAAGCAATGCCCATATATTTTATGGTTTATAAATAAATAATGAAAGAAATATTACATGTTTTGGAATATTCATAAATAAAAGTATTGGTTAAAATAAATAAAAATAAAGAGCATACGCTACAGTTTTGATTTGATAGTTGCATGAAGTAGAAAAAAATTTGTTCTTATCACTTTTGTAAACAAAACTCTTACGCTCGTTGATCAAACAAAAACAATGAACTTAACATTCATATCAAGTTATCATATCTAGTATTTATTTTTTTTATATAAAATTCTTATTCTAAATGTTCTAATAAAATTTTTATATTCCTAATAAAAGTTTAATTTAATTCTAATTTTTATATTCTAATAAAAATTTTATTTAATTCTAATTTTTATATTCTAATAACATTTTTATATTCTAATAAAAATTTTAATTTATTCTAATTTTTATATTCTAATAAAAATTTTAATCTATCAAGAAATTTCTATTCATTAAATTATTTTATTAGAAAAATTTTATATTCTATTAAACATTCATATTAATTTATTCTATTAAAAAAATTATATTCAATTTTTATATGCTAATAAAAATTTTATTCAAATTTAATTCAAAACAGCAAGTGAGAGAAATTTTTTATATTGAATTTGTTTATCTTTCATTTTCCGAAATTTTTTAATTATAAAACTAATCTTGAAAAAAAAATGATACGAAATTGTTATTTTGTAAACGTGGTGTCTTATGTTGTCATGCAACAGTAAAATCTATTATCATTTTTGTTGATCAATTTCATGTCACATTTTTGATGCATTGTATCAGGTTGGTGCAATATTTCTCTGCATTTATAATTTCACCTATAGTCAAGTACAAAGTGTGAATAGTGCCAGTTGTGTACCACGAAATTAATATTATCTTCTTTTTGATGAAGAACTGATTTCACCACGCATTTCAGGACCTCATCGCCATCCAGCCATCGTATGCAAGGGCAACGAATGGTAAAAATATGATTATATTATTAAATTAGCTTTATGCAGAACACTAGCGCAGAGCGACTAGCCGGCTGGACTCCTTTCGAAACCTAAACCAAGCATGCGTGTTGCCAAATACTCTCAAATAACTTCTGACAAATGGTCAGAGAGTAGAGTAGAGGCTAGTGTATGATTGGAGTACTTAGGGATTACCCTGTACCTCCGTGTAATTATAAATCTTAATTTTTAAAATTTTACTTATTAAAGTTATTAAATTAGACGAACAACAAAAAAGAGCACATGCTCTGTGTAAAAAGAGAGAAATTACTGTTAGTATTTAAATTTTTAAATTTAAAAATGTAAAAATCATAGTTTAAGTAAATATTTATTATCAGTAAAATATTTGGAATAATTTTAAGTTATTTAGCCAATACTGCAAGATTTCTTTAAAAAGAAGAAAGGAGAGAGAGGCCAGAATCTACATCACATTATGAACGCTGCTGCGAAAAAAATCTGAAGCTCACCACAAGATAATAAATAATGTAATTTTGAGTAAACACACACATATGTATATATATATATTTTTTTATATGTCTATAATCCATGTATCTCCTATAAATGCTTTTGATTTTTTTTTATTACTTTTTTTTTTTCTAATACAAGATTGATCATGGGCCTGAGTGACCGAGTGTCTGGCGCTCGGTACCACAGGTTTCGGGTTCGACTCCCGGCGGTGTCATGGATGTGTGTAGTGGTTCGGAATCCACTTTAAACCGTAGATACGATCGTAGAGCGTTGCGGGGGCATTGTTACACCGCGTCCGTGGCTTATCTTCAAGTTACACGCGCGCCCTGGGTAATGCAAAGTGAGTAACGTCTGTGCAGCGCTTGCCTTAAGGCCATCTAAGACGTCCATGTCTGTTTGCCAGCTGCATTGAAAAAAAAAAAAAAAAGATTGATCATCTTTTTTTACTAATATTTGATATCTCTTTTTTAGAAGAATAGTTACTCGTATTAAATTATTATTTTTTTCATTGAATATTTATGGCATTTATTGCAATGAAATAAAAAGCAACAAATTATTATTTTATTGCGAAAGACAATTTTTTCCCAATTGAATAAAAAAAAATTTCTTTTTGTGTGTGAAAAAATGCTTTAGCGTTGTCATTGTCATAATAATGCACGGCAGCATGCATACATACACAAGCTCAAACTTTTCAAATACTATTTAAATTCAAACAACAACTTCTAT
Source organism: Caerostris extrusa (assembly GCA_021605095.1). NCBI lineage: Eukaryota > Metazoa > Arthropoda > Arachnida > Araneae > Araneidae > Caerostris > Caerostris extrusa. The sequence goes on from BPLR01007695.1 coordinate 169,673, forward strand.
TCGGATAATAAATATAAAGATAAAATATCAAATTCTCAAATAAATAATTTTTCAATTAATCAAATAAATACATAAATAATTTTTATTTATTTATCAATATGTCATTAATGATTAATTTTGCATCATATCTACAAATAATTTATAAAATAATGCATTCAAAAATACTTTCATAACATTTTTCTAAACTTAATTCCTTTCGCGTGAGTTTATGTATTACGCTAAAGAAAAACTAGTTAGTACTATGTCGTGCTGCCATCTGTTGTGAAAAATAAACACTGATATATTTTTTTTATATGTTGTAATCATTTATTGCAATAATATTACCTTCAAATAATAATGTATTCTTAAAATAAATGTTTTATAAAATTATTGTAAATCTTTAACAATGTTTATGGCAATAAAAGGATTTTTTTCCCTAAATCAGTCCGTAACACTCTGGAAAAAACTATAATTGGCCATTTTATATCCTCTTTTATTCCTAATAAAATTTAATAGGTTTTCACTTAATGTGTTCAAATAAATAAAAAAGAACTCTTTGCAATATTTTAGTATTTTTTTTTTATAAATTTTTTATTAAAATTTACTAAATAAAACAGCAAATTTCACAATGCTAAATATTTTAAAATATATTCATATAACTTAAAAGAAAAACAATTTTTAGTCCAATTAAACTAATATGATAAATTTCTTAACTTTTCTCACAAGAATATCATTAAAAAGTTTTATTTTCATCTCTCTTATTCATACCAGATTATTTAATAAAGTTATATAAAAACAGACTGAAGGAATATGTCATACATTATCATATATCACTAACATTCGAAATCACCATAAGATCTAAAGGAATTATGATTTATTTTGTTTAATTAAATATTGCTTTAAAAATAGCATCAAAAAGTAAAATAATTTTACTGCTGTTTTAAACTTCTTAAAAAATCCTGTGATGTTATATGCACAAGACATAAATTTTCTTCCTTTTATCATCAAATGCAATATCTAATATTGACATTGTGTTAGTCGCGAAATCTAATCTACACACTTTCCAAAACTATTTTCTTTTTAACCAATTGCGTTCAAGGTCAAACGAATCATTGTGTACATTCCTATATCTCACTTTCCTGGATGACTCAGTGTTACATGGACCATTTAAAAGTTTTGAAAGATGCAGCACTTTAATAGTGTATGTAGTAAACTACATCCAAACCTGACAAGTAATTGAAAAATATCCGCCTGCTCATATTTTAAATCGGAAAAACAATTATCTCATGGTAAATAGACAAATATTTGAAGCTTGGATTCGAATCCTGTGGTGGCGTCTATTGCAGTCATTGCTTTCAGAAACGAAGAGACTCGATAGAAATTATGACATGTATAAACGAGTTTTGCATCGACGGCCAGACTGCCTGGTGGGAACTTTTCCAGCTTTTTTCCATAAAACATTGGAAATCTTCCTGAAAGGTAATGTGCTACCCTCATTGCCTGTTAGTGCTTTATTTATATTGTTCAACATGAAGCCTATTATTTAATAAAGGGAAAAAAATGAGACAGTCGGATTTTTATACATCACTTAGTCCTTTCATAATAAGTTTTGTTAGCTCTTCTATTTTACCCATAAAATTATAGGTATTGAATATCGAGGTTTTTTGTTTCCTTGACCACTTTCAATGTTTCCTATTGGTTTACTTTTTAAAATTTCTTCCACGTACTATTTTACACATAATATTATATTTTAAATTTCTTTCACGTGCTTTTTATGCATATATTTATTTAAATTTCTTTCAAGTAATAACTATAAAATTGATTGATTAAATAATGTAAAATCGTTTAGAATTCTATATATTTTTTTTTTTTTAAGATTGCTGTTATGCTTTATGTTTTTACATTTTTGTTTTCTAATGCAGCTGGCAAATATATGTTTTTACATTAAATTTAAATTTTATGGGTAACCTGTAAACCGGTTCAGCCGATTAGATTTTTGATTGTTTTATTTATTTTTTTTTTTATTACCCATAAATTTATGGATATTGTTTTGGTGAATGGAGTTTTTGTTTCCTTGACCACTTTCAACGTTTCTTATTTTTTTTTTTTTTTATTTCTTTGATGACTTTTTGATAAAATCGTTTGGAATTCTATAGTTTTTTAAAATTTATTTTTTACTTTTTTAATTTCTTTCACATGCTTTCACTTTCACATGTTTAAAATTCAATTTTTTTTTTTTTTTTTATTCAATCTGTTTTCCTTTTCACTTTTGAATGATAACTGATGAATATAATAAATACATAAATACATAATTTATTGTCTGCATATGATTTATTGATACTTTTTTCTTTCTTAGTTTAAAATTGCTGTTATACGTTTTTCTTAAATTAAATTCTAAATTTTGTGGGTAACCTGCATACCGGCGAAACAAATAATTTTTTTTTCTCATTTTTTTAAAAACTATTTAAATTAATTGCTGTGATGTAATTTCATTTTATTACTTTCTTTTTTTTTCATTTAAACACTTTTAAAAACAAAAATAAATATAAAATTTTTTTATAATATAATTGTGCAATATTCTATTATACTTTTATAATTTTATTTTAATAATTAAATTTTATAGCTGTGACTTTTCTTATAAAATAAGCAAAACAAATGCTATAAAATTTTATTATATAACATTATCATATAAAATCACATTATTATTAATACTGTATTATAATATATTATTAAACATTAAAGAACTATTCACCAAGCAATGAAAAGATTTTCTGTGTGATAAATTAATTGAAAATATTAGAAAATGGTATTCCATTAGGGATTGAAAAGGACTGTGACTAACAAAAGTTTAAAAGGACAATAAAATCCCTTAAAAATCATTTTAAAAACCAATTTATCCAATTTATCGGACAATCCTAACATTTAATGCAAATTTTTTTTTAAATAAAATTTTAAATTTCTTTATTAAAACATGAAAACCGTAAACAATATTAAAATCGAAATATGTTTTTAATACTCTTTTATGTTATGAATAGGATTGTTACATTTCATAATTTTGGGAAACAATTCTGTATTTACAATTTTAACTAAAATATTTTAATTGGTTACTTCAAAAGAAGTTAAGTGTTATATATATATATATCAAAATTCAGAAATGATCAGTCAATATTAAAAAAAAAAAAAGAAATTGGAGTAGTTTTATCTGCAAGACTGGTTAAAATAATGAATAGTTACTGAATAATATTTTCAAGTAAAATTTAAATTAATATTCATAAATTTCACGAATATAATATTTAGAAATAATAAAATAGCATTAAGAACAATGTTTCAGATTATTATTAAAAGTCCCACAAGATGGCGCTGTTAACCAAACCTTGCACTTGATAGTAATTTAATATATACGTATTTTATCGATTAATTTTTCTTGCTTTTCACTTGGTGATTACTACATTTACAATGTCAAGGTCAACAGGACTAAAGAGCACAATGTCGTCTTGCGTTTGGTTTCAGTTCTTTATTAATATTTGTTTCATTTCTCTCATTGCAGCAGAAATTCTTAATTTTTAATTATTCCTTTGTAATCTTAGGTTTCAAAATATTCAACTCAGAAAATATTTAAAGTGAGATAATTTAAATTTTTAACTGCAAAGAAAATTTTTGATTTAAAAGACGAACGAAAGTACATAAATAGTTTTCAGAATAATCCTATAAGTATTTTTATTTAATTGAAAATTAAATAGTCAGAATATATATATATACATTATTTTTAGGAAAAATAAATTTGTTATTATTTAAGAAAAAGATTGCTTGATATATAAATGGTGATTTCTTGACAATGAGTTATTATTTTTTCTATTTTTATGATGATAAATCCGAGTTTTTATTTAAGAATAATTATGTGCATTATAAAATTGTATATTGTATTTTGAGCTCATAAGTTAAGAACTTATTTATCCTATTTCACGAATTACCACACATAACCAAAGTTTTCTATTTTTAGAACTTACAAAAAAATTTTCTTCTGTCAGAAGTTCATGTAATCGTTTTGATCTGAGCACTTATCGAAAAGCTTCAAATGAAATTGAAATTTTTTTTTTAAATTCTGTAGAAATTTTTACATTACTCAAAAACGTGAATTTTCCACAAATTTTTCTGATCATGTTAAGTTAACTTTGCTAGGCAACCTTTTCCTACCTTGTTATTGATCCATTTTTCTTCTTTGAAGCTTTTTATCACATATTGCACGTTAGAATAAATAATTTTTACTAATTTAGCGATATTTCGAACTGATTTACATCTACTATTATGAAAAATAATTAATATTCGAATGGTGTTTGTTGTTTCTAACACATGACCATCACTCATTTTTAAATAATAAATACAATTAAAAAGCAAGCGAAAATTTTTTTTAAGTCAACAAATGGCAAAATTTGAAAAAAAAAAAAAAAAAAAAAAAAAAAAAAGCCAAAGTCATTTTATTTATAAATTTATTAAAAAATGCTTTGTGTACGATCACTTTAGTATTCATTCTTTACCTCCTTGCATTTTATTTTAATAGAATAAAAATTAAACATTATTTTAATAATTGTTCGGAATTATATGAAGAATATATGAAAAAAATATTGCACTTTATATTCGAATTCAATTCCACGCCACAGCGCCATTTTTTTTTTTTTTTTTTTATAAATTGAATGAATATTTTTAAAAGCTAATGTATAACCAGTATATTAACATTTTTGATATTTACATGGAAAAACAACGGCAAGATTACCTGTTTTATTCGTCATATTTATATTGAACAAAGAAACAACATTTGTTATATAATGAAGGAATTGTGCTTTCCTCTGTATTTTTGTTATCATTTGTTTATTTTTTTTTACTTTGCCCTTAGAGTAGAAAATAATTCACAATTCATGCCCCATTAACATCCGGATGCTAGCTTGATTGATTTTCACTGCAGCGTTGCAGTCACCGCTTCCAAAAAAAGAGAAGATTCGGTGGAGATTGTAACATTATATGTAAGTGTCTCGCTTAGAAAATTGGATTGATAGGTAAGGATAATTCCTGATTTTCTTACATTCAAAAAGAAAATATCTATCAACCTAATATACTATATTACAAAAACTTCCTATAAAAAATATTCATTTTATAGATATCGATCAGTAATAGAACCTATGGAATAATAGTCACAAAGTCCTTTGCATTTTTATCATTTTCGTCAAAAACCTCATATGTGATTTAAGAAACCCTGATATAAAAAAGAAAGAAAGAAAAATTAAATTCTGAATGAACTTTAAGTATCTGGCATCAAATTTTTATTTTATCTTAAATAAAAATATATCGAAGAATACATGGTTTTCCATAAATACACTTCTTCGTCGTCTTTACAGGAAATCGGAGTGCTCTGACCCCGAAGGGGATTAAACTGATATCTGCATCTGAGAAACATTGATGAAGGAAAAAAACATTGATAGTTAAAAGGAGGTGAGGTGATTTAAGAGCAATGTCCCATGTTAAAATATATATTAAAATATAAGCGAAGAAAAATTAATAAAATAGCTAATAACTAAGAGAAAAATAAAATAAAAAACAAAAATTAAGGATAAAATAAACAGAATAATTAAAGAATCAAAATTTAAGGAGAAAAAGGAATCTACAGTAGGACGAGATTTCCGTTGCTAGGAATGAAGAATGAAATAATATTACACAATTTAAATAAAAATTATTCTTTAGAAAAAAAAAGTGCTCAACTAATTTAGATTCAAAGGAAAAAGCAAATGACGAACAGAAAAAAATATATATATATATATTAAAACGATTTTCGCCAAACAATAATCTTTTTTTTTTTTTTATAATAAAGAAGGGCGTAAGTGATAAATATTTTAAATCGACCATTACGAAAACTTCTTATAAAAATATTCATTTTTAGATATCGATCAGTAATAGAACCTATGGAATAATAGTCACAAAGTCATTTGCATTTTCATTTTCGTCAAAAACCTCGTGATTTTTGAAACCCCTGATATAAAAAAAAAAAAATTAAATTATGAATGACTTTGAGTATATGGCATCAAATTTTATTTTATCTTAAATACAAAAATATATCGAAGAATACATGGTATTCCATAAATACACTTCTTCGTCGTCTTTACAAGAAATCGGAGTGCTCTGACCCCGAAGGGATTAAACTGATATCTGCATCTGAGAAACATTGATGAAGGAAAAAACATTGATAGTTAAAAGGAGGTGAGGTGATTTAAGAGCAATGTCCCATGTTAAAATATGTATTAAAAATATAAGCGAAGAAAAATTAATAAAATAGCTAACTAAGAGAAAAATAAAAATAAAAAACAAAAATTAAGGATAAAATAAACAGAATAATTAAAGAATCCAAAATTTAAGGAGAAAAAAGGAATCTACAGTAGGACGGGGATTTCCGTTGCTAGGAATGAAGAATGAAATAATATTACACAATTTAAATAAAAATTATTCTTTAGAAAAAAAAGTGCTCAACTAATTTAGATTCAAAGGAAAAAGCAAATGACGAACAGAAAAAATATATATATATATATATTAAAACGATTTTCGCCAAACAATAATCTTTTTTTTTTTTTTATAATAAGAGAAGGGCGTAAAGTGACAAATATTTTAAATCGACCATTACGAAAACTCTTATAAAAAATATTCATTTTTTAGATATCGATCAGTAATAGAACCTATGGAATAATAGTCACAAAGTCATTTGCATTTTTTCATTTTCGTCAAAAACCTCGTGATTTAAGAAACCCCTGATATAAAAAAAAAAAAGAAAAAAATTAAATTCTGAATGACTTTATGTATCTGGCATCAAATTTTTATTTTATCTTAAATAAAAAAAATATATCGAAGAATACATGGTATTCCATAAATACACTTCTTCGTCGTCTTTACAAGAAATCAGTGCCCTGACCCCGAAGGGGATTAAACTGATATCTGCATCTGAGAAACATTGATGAAGGAAAAAAACATTGATAGTTAAAAGGAGGTGAGGTGATTTAAGAGCAATGTCCCATGTTAAAATATGTATTAAAAATATAAGCGAAGAAAAATTAATAAGATAGCTAATAACTAAGAGAAAATAAAATAAAAAAACAAAAATTAAAATAAAATAAACAGAATAATTAAAGAATCCAAAATTTGAGGACAAAAAGGAATCTACAGTAGGACGAGATTTCCGCTGCTAGGACTGAAGACTGAAATAATATTTTTTTTTTTCTTTACAATGGCAGATGCTCAACTAAGTTACAGTCAAAAAAAAGAACAAAAAAAAAAAAAAAAAAAACCATTTTCGTCAAACAATAACAACAAAAAAAACATGATAAATATTTTAAATGACCATTACGAAAGAGTTTATTAATTTTCTAGAACAATATTGCCAATGGAATAATTGCAGATCATTTTTATCATTTTCGTCAAAAAATATGTGATTTACGAAAGACATAAAAAAAAAAAAAACCACATGGAGGTAGATCTTTCAAAAATATATCGAAGAATACATGGTTTTTCCGACTTGAAATAATATTACACAATTTAAATAAAAATTATTCTTTAAAAAAAAAAAGTGCTCAACTAATTTAGAGTCAAAGGAATAAGCAAATGACGATCAAAAAAAAAAAAAAATATTAAAACGATTTTCGTCAAACAATAATCGTTTTTTTATAACAAAAAGGGCGTGAGTGATAAATATTTTAAATCGACCATTCAAGGCAGGCGAAGTACTTTACATTCTGTCTTTGATGTATGAATACATGATGATCGTCACGCCTTTAACTAGCACATGACCTTGAACGCCAGACACATCAGAACAGCGTTTCTAACCACTATAACCCATAATTTTTGTATCCAGTAATTGTTTCAAAAGGGCACGGATTGTTACTTGAATAACCAGACGTTTTAAAACCTGATAGTGATTTATAATACATTTATTATACTCATAAAACAGTAAGCTCTTGAACACAGTCATGATCAAGCATGCAGAGGTTCACTATGTGAAGAATGAAAGAATTCTTTGCAAAAAATATTGGATATTTTATTTTAGATGAAAAAAAAAATGCTCTTTCAAAAGAAAGTTTGCATTATTTTAGTTAATTCTGGAGTGAATATGAGAGATTTATTTAAAAAAAAAAAAAAAAAAATCTGTAAACACACACACATAAATTAAATTAGAGTCCATAGTAAATCATTCCAGAAAAATTACCTAGCATGTTTTTAATAAAATTTCGACTAATGCTTTGTTTAGAGTTGTTAAAAAAATTCAAATTTTTTTTTTTATATACTATTTATTCATTTTAGTTTGACAGTTCTTTACATATTTGTATAACATGATTTTAGATTCTAGAATAAATATAATTTTAAATTAAAAGAAATTTGTTTATGAATTAATATTTAATAAAAGTATTTAGTATAGATTACAATTTATTATTATTCTAGTTATAGTTATTTATTTACTTTTTATAGTATTTATTATAGGCTCAATTATTAGGCGCACATGTTATTTTACGGAAATTCTTTCGAATTTCTCCTGTTAAATTTTAACAAATGACATTTAGTAAGAAATTGACATTTGACCTTTAAATTAACTTTTTTCACCCAAAAAATACACAAGGTTGGAAAAATGAAAAATATTAATACTGAGCTTAATTTATTAATGTTCATTGAAAAAATGAGTTTTTCTTTTCCGCATTGATTTAATTTATCAGAGAAAAAGCAAATTTAGGATTATAATTACAGCATTTTTAAAAATATTATTTCGAGGGAGTAAAAATTAACAATAATATTCAAATGAACATTAAAAAAATGCAAGTACACTTTATTATTTATTTATCCATGAGGCAACAGATATTATTAAAATATCACCAAAATTCTAACTGAATCTTGAATATCATTATCATTTTTTATCTAAAAAATATTATCAAATAATGTTCGTTGTTAAAAAGGTTAGAAATTTGCTTTTTAAAGAATTCTACATATATTTGATTTACTCATAATTGATTCTAACGAAATGAAATATCTTAGGAATTATTTTTATTGACAAAAAGTGTTCATGTCTCATCTTTATAATCATTATTATTGTTGAACTAAGAAAAAGACGTATTTATCAAAATGATAAATAATTGAGAAATATCAATAAGAATTAAATGTATATCAATAAGAATTAAATAGTAGTAAATGATTGAGAAACAATAGATTGTTAGTAAAAAGAAGAATTTTTGTTTGTATGCATGTTATTAGGTTGAACGAAAATAATGTGGGATTTAGAAAAAAAAATATATTTATTGTTGTCTGATTTAATCATTAATATATTCTTCATAATTTTCGATGACATCTTTCGGGCAACTTTTTGATTGTATCTTGAAATAACTTTTTTTCGGTTTTGCAACAAAATAATTTAGAGAATATTCGATATCCTGTCTATTACCGAAATTTTTACCGCAGAGAAAATACCAGAGACAAAAGAAAATGCATACCGTATTTTGGAGACAAAACAGATTTTAATCTGGTGAGGCTATGGCGGATCTATAAAGTACATGAGGTGACGGAAAATTTCATCCAAATTCCTTTTAGTTTCTGTAATTCTCATCAAATTCTGCAGCTTCTTACAGTCATTCGGGGTGTGATACCTTTTTGCTAAATAATCACACTCATCCTATTGAGTAACACAGGTCGTTTAGTGAATAATAGGTGTTCCACTACTGTTGTTTGTACACAATGAAATATAGCATTTAGTTCTCTACTTGTTATACGGAATTTTACCTCTACCACTGCTTTCAAATCACAATTATCAATATGAATTGGATACAAAATTTACTTAAAAAAATAAACAAAGTTTTTTTGTTTGTCTTATGTGTCGTTATTAAGTAATAAATGGTGTACCAAAGCTCTTATTGAATAACTTTCGGAATAAAATAAATTGATCATGGGTTAAAATGTTTATAGGTTATTATTATCAATTTCACTAACTTAAAATCAATATACCTTTAAAAATTTAATATTCAAAATAAATCACCAAATCAACATGCAATTTAAGTTATCAATTTCTTAAATTTATATACTTAAAATAAACTGTAATGTGTAAGTTGGGAAACCAGATTGTAAACTGTGATTAGGTTGGATACTTACAGGTTGAGATACACACATACAAACAATTACATACAATTACAGACATATAATATTTAATGCACTTAAAGACAGATAATTATAGATTCGTAGTAGGACTCCATTTCTAAACCGAAAGCCTGAAACTCGGTCACGCACAGGGTGCGTGAAATATACTTCCTCCCCAGGTGAGAGTCTGCAGGCCAACTGATCATTTCTCCTGAACGTCACAGTAAGGCACTCTTGTCAGTGTGTAGAAGGAAGCATGGTTTTTCTCCTTCAACGGCCCAACAGCACCATGGTGAGCCAAGGCGTCTGTCTACTGGCAGATTCCGTTAAACAAGAGATGTTTTCTTTTTACGAGGTAGGGTTATCCATAGGGCCCAACGCTCTACAGTCATATTAGACGGGACCCACGGTTTAAAGTGGATTCAGAACCACTGCAAAAATCCAGGGCACCGCCGGGACGAACTCAAAACCTGTGGCACGGAGAGCTAGGGAAGCGTGGTTACAAAACTATAATTAATCTTATAGCATAAGCTATCATTTTTTTATTGCATTATTAATTTTTTTATATCTAAAAAGTAAAACTGAGATATATGATTATGACAGTTACGTTCTTTAAAAACTAACATAAAATGTGCCTTTCTCAAAGTTAAAATTAAAAACTTATTTAATATCGAATAACTAAAGTAAATTTATTTTTGTAAAGAAGTTGTATTTGTATGTTTGGTTGTAGAAAATTAAAGCGAACACAAAAATTTTTTGATAAAGAATATTACTTTTATAAACGACAATGAATGATCAATTAAAATTTTTTAATTAAGACACAAATAAATTAAATAGAATCATAATATTTTTAAAAAAATACAAAATAAATATAAATAAAAATAATAACCGATAATAATTTTTGAATATCATTTATTTAAAACTTAAATAATCATTTTAAACTAATAGAAATAAATGTCAATAATATATGTCAAAAAAAAAAAATTCAATGTCAGCATGCTATTTTAAATTTATTTCACTAAAATCAAAATATATATTTTTTAATATACGCTACGAAATTATTAAATATTTTAAGTCTACGAAGATGAATTTTACAATAAATTATTCAATAAATATCATGAAAGATTATTTCAGTAGACAGTTCATTCATACCTAACTGAATTTATAGCGAAAATAGTGCTATTGATTTGAGATACGTAAAAAGATGAAGAATTATGATACTCTCAGGAGACAAGAAAAAAAAAAATATCTTTAAGCGACATTACGTAATAAACCATTACGTTACCATAGTAACAATTCATGTACATGAAAGACATTTACAGAAAAAAAAAATTTTTTTGGAGAATTTACCTACTCAAAGAATGATGCATGAAGTGAATATTTAAGAACAAAAAGCTAATTTTCCAGGTTTGTAAAATGTGATATATAATTAAATTCTTTCGACACGTATAAAAATAAAATAACACCCACAAAATTATTTGTAAACACAACTGAAGATTACTCGTAGTAAAAATGAAAATATGTTCTCATAAACAATCGTGTTTGAACAGAAGTGGTTTATGAAAGACTAAAAAGTTGTTCGACGAGTTAGAATGTCATAGAACTTGACAAAGCTGAGAACATGTCTAAAGATACAGGTGTTCCTTTTCTATATAGAGTATTTCAATGCATCAGGTTATCACTGTTGCCATTGCTTTGTTTATTTCTCATTCTGACAGCATACTATGCTTTGAATTATTCCAAAACTCAGAAGCTCAATTTAGAAGAAAAGGAAGCTAAAGGTAAGAATCGCTTTATTCAAATATAATCAATTTTTATAAGAATCACTTTCATGTACATGTTCTGAAAGAATAGTTTAATTCAAATATATTTTATAAGAATCATTTTTAATAAATATTTTCTGAAAGAATAGTTTATCTTTAAGTTCGATAAAAAAATGAAAACATTCTAAGAATATGAAAATTCTGTTACAATAATCTAAATATAATTCTGTAAAAACAAAACGATAATAATTCAGATCTAATGCTCTAAAAATTACGAATTTTTCTGTATTATATAGTATTATAAACCAGTTCTGAGTCAGATCTTTAACTGTTTTTTTAACCTATTGGGAAAAAATTTTGAAACGTAAAATATTATCTCTAAAAGAATTGTCAGAAATAAAAATAAAAAAAAGCAATTATGCCACTACATGTGTACCCCTTGCAAATTCGCCATAAATTTAAAATTTATTACAATGAATTCCAAAGTTATGATTCGTGGATTGTCGAAACAAATGTGTAAAGCTGATTTAAAAGCAAAGAATAAAAAAACAACAAAACAGAACAATGACATTTCAGCTGCTTTTATGTATCTTTTCAAGGACATCAGCCATAGATTTCGTTTGCAGATATTGCTCGAAAGACAGATGTGTCGTCACTTCGATATTGGCGGTAATTCGAAAACAATTCGCAATGCTATCAATATAGCTTATTTTAAAAGTTAAATGAAAAGCGAAAAAAAAAAAAATGTCAACGTAAACGTAAAAATTTTAACATAATGTGTGAAAAATTTCAACGTTATGTATGAAAAATTTCTGTTGTTTGGTTTAGTTGTACATACAGGAGATAATCGTTTTTTTTTTTTTTTTTTTAATTCAAATCAATATTATGGAAGGAATTATATTTTTTATTTAATTCCATAATATGAGATTTTTATAATTATCTCGGATTAAAAAAGGATATTTTTTTCAGATGAATTATAAAAATATGATTTAATAATTTCGAGACAATCAAATAATAATTATTCGACAAATAATTTCGAAAGAATTTTTATATTCTTTTTAAAATTTGATATTAAACTTTTTTTAATACTAAATTTTAAAGAGAATATAAAATTATTTTTAAAGAATATATAATAAAAAGAATATATAATGGAAATATATAAGAATATTTTAAAAATCTGATATTTAATAACTTTTTTTTCTAATCTACTAATCAAAAAAATGAACCCACTACTAAATGAATTCTTTATTTTAACTATTAATTTTTAATTTAAATTAATCAAAATTGTATTAATTTAAAAAATTGAATTTATAAATCCCTAAGAATTCAATGGCAGTAATTTCAAATCAGACAACTAACTTAAACTATTAATATTTGCTTTACAGAAAAAAATTAAAACATTAACAATTAACTGAATATTTCTCCGTAAACTGATATTTTTACTCGATATTTCCTGTGTGATGAGCAGTTAAGATCTTTTATCTCTTAAAAAAATAACTTTTAAAAATAATTTTCCGGGCGACTTTGTTTGTTAAAACATCTGTTCTTGATTTCCGGTAAAGATTAGTCCCTCTACATTTTCTGGAAAAAATCGTTATCTTTGATTATAAATAAGTTTGATATCTTCATCAGTTTGTTCAGCAGGTTGTTTTAAGTGCTTGCTGATTCCTCAAATAAACCTCCACATATGTATTCTGCCCTTCCCACTTTTTTTTTTTTTTTTTTTTTTTTTTTTTTCAAAAGTTATTTTAGATTATTATTGTCAGTACCATTTTGAGAGTGATAAATTTTGTTGTATTTTCTTTCATATTCGTCATCAATGGAGTAAAAGTCAGACGATTTATTATTTTTTGGCATTTATGAAAATGTAATTTTTTTTATAATACGTTTTTATTAATTTTTTTTTTTAGTTCAAAAAGAAATTTTTTTTTTTTTTTTTTAATTTTATAAAAAGTAATTAACAGTGGCTCATATTATTTACTCATAATTCACTTTTTATGATATTTATCCATTTATATTAACGACTATATTCTTTTCATAAATGCATTAAAAAACTAATATGTTATATTAAATATAAAATCTGCCTTTACCAGCCGTCTTTAAAAAAATTTTAAGTTTTGATTCTAATTTTTTTCTGCTAGAAATAAGTATGTGGTTTACTTATTTCATTTCCAATACCAATTGCCAATTTCGATGAGCAAATCTTTTGTTTAAAATTCAAATATTTTCTATCAAATAAAAATATTTTATATGTCTTTAAACATCAAGTTCTAGATGATTACAGGAAAAATTACGATTGTCTTAGTATGTCATGCTAAAGAAATCATTTCTGTGTCAAAATATAAATTCAATAATTTTGAATGTACAATTTTAGATGAAAAAAAAACATATTAATCATACAAGAACACTCAAATAAAGCTTTTTTTTTTTTAGAACATATATTCTTCTTTTCTCCTTTTGCTAAAGAGATTTTTAAAAGTTATTTATGATTGCTTTTTTTTTAAATTTTATTAATGTTTTTTTAACCTTCTAATTATTTTTATGTTACCTAATCTAAGATTATACAATAAAAAAAATTTCAGGTTCTTTTTGTAATCGAAATAAAAATATATGATTAATATTTTTTAAACATTGAGTGTTTACCATCATAGAAAAATATGATTATTAATGCCTTTTAGAAGTTTTGTAACACTAACAGTTTTACATTACTGTCGGTGTTTAAACACACACGTGTTGTCTGTAGTGTGTGTATATGTATATACAACCTACTAATGTATTCAGGGTTGATACTTTTGCTTTACAAATTCTTCATACTTAAACTTTTGAGTTCACCCATGGCATTTAACTTGTTTCACCATCTTTAACTGTGAGTAAAAAGGAAATTTTTGAATAAATTAGCATTGAAAGGAGAATAACCATTTAATAAGTCAGTAATTTGTTTAGGAATTGGACATATCTTAAAATCAATAAAAAAGATAATATACATTAAAAGAAAAACTGAAAATTTAAAATAATTTCCTTGTACTATGTAAAAGGATGGAAAATAGGCATAGGCTCTTTGTATAACTCATTCCGTCAATTCAAATTTTAAATTTTATAACGTTCTAGAAGAAACCGATAAGCAAAATAATCTAGTGTAACAAGATACTGAACGCTTTAAGTTATTTACTTAAAGATAAGGAAAAAAAGCTTACTTTTATACGAGTAATGTATCTGACTTGGCAGAAGATCAGAATGCATCGTTTTCGGAAGAAAACACGTAAATCTTCCTAAAAGTAAACCGTAGAGCATCTACATTACAGACTAAAACCAGAATTTTATTCCTAGCCTCCAACTACATAAAATTTACATTTATTTATTTTTCAACGTTTTGTAACTATGACCAAAATTTTCATGTATGAGTTTGATTTTAATTTGAAATAATTATCGTTATGTTTTTATTTAATTAACTTTTTAAAAACTAAAGCCCAATTAAAAATTTATTTTAAAATATACGGGATTATGTTGCACAATTTTGAATAATATCAATAAATTAATGACCACTTATGTTAGTGTTTAATGCATTTTTTTTTAAACATATCTATTTAAAATGATCTTATAGTCCTACTTAAAATTCTTAAGAAGCAAATTAGCTTTACAGCTTTTTAAGTAAATTGTAGAAATTAAAATTAAGATAATTTGAATTTTTGAATAAACTGGAAAGCTAATTCAACAGCTGTTTTCCTTAAATATTTAAAATTCATTTCCAATTTAATAAAAATATCTTGCATATAAATATAAATCGTGCAAAAAATCATAATTAAATTTCTCAACACATAAACGATTTCAGTGCTAATTTTCATAATTATGTAATACTCAAATCTACGTTCTAATTTTTTTTTTTATCATTAGACATTGCATAATCCCAAAACTAATAATAATAATTTTTCTGTAGTTATTTCATTATTTCTCAGTATGATATTTATTTGACATGTATAATCAGAACTTTTGATTTTCAAGGAAAGTTTTTTGTTAGCTTTTTCTGTTGCTTAAATTAGAAATAAAAATTAATTTATCTATTTTGAATTCTATGAAAATATTATTTCATAAATTCCATCATCAGTTAAAATAATCATCAGGCAATCAGCTACCCATATCTTCATCATTTAATGGAAAAATGAAACTGTTATTTCATATGTAGATATTTCTTTAACCTAATTATCAAAGAGAACATATAAATTATTTTTACACAATTAAATTATTTTTAGGGAAAAAAATAACTTTAAAATAAAATAAAAGCATTTTTTTAATAAAGACTTAAAGAATAAATTGGTAAAATTAAAATTCAACCCTATGTAATATGTATAAAAAAAAAAGATAAAAAAATTATAATGTAATTTAGATAAAAAATTATTTTGTAAATAGTACGATTTTTATTATAAAATAAATTACATAGGGTTGAATTTTTAAACTAAACTTATTTTGTTTTTATCTATCGATTATCAGGATAGATTCAAAATTTTAATATTTTATTTTATCAAGTATTTTCAAAAATATTTTTTTAATAATAATAATTTATAGTAAATGGTAAATAACTTATAAGTAAATGTTGAATTTTTTTCGCCTATGCTTTTGTTTTTGATAAGTTATAAAATTCATTTATATAATGATAAATTATTTAGTCATGATTATTAATTAACTATTTCGAGTACAGATACATAAAAGATCAAAATTATTTGTTTTTACAGAAAATTTGATTAAATGGTGCAGTTCTTTTTTAATCATACAAAAATTAGTATTATCTCTGTAAAAAAAAAAAAAAAAAAAAAAAAAAAAAAAAAAAATACTCTTTTTAATCTGAATTTTCAAGAACACCTTAAATTATAAATTTATTTCTTATGATAAAGATTTTGTATTCCATACAATTATTCATTTCCGTCCATATTTCCATAACCCAACTGACCTGCATTTGTATATTATATTTGTATGGAATAAAAATAACTGAAATCCTTTCACGCATTTCAATTTATCATGTGCGAACATATTTTGCTGAACGAATACTCATAGGATATACCAGAGTTCAATAACCTAAGAAATGTATGAAAGAGTTTGTCAAAATGCTACAAGAAGGGGTGTTATAATGGAAGGGGGAGGGTGGAGTTCATGGGGAGGGTTTCACTATATGGTTCAGCTTGTTATTTGGCCATTTTTTTTTTTTTTTTTTCCTTACGGTTTTCGCCATGTTCCCTCCTAAACGAACAAAATGAGAGATGTTGAAGATTATTGGAGCTCACTGACCCCGTCAGGGGCTTCATCTCCGGTGGTGACAAACATAAAAGAATGAAAACATTGGCAATGCCCAGAGACTAAAAGGAAATCGTGATGATCGAAAAAGTCCAACACTTTAAAATTGAATTTAGGTAGGTTAGAGCAGAATATTCCTAGGCCTTTTAAAATTAGAGTGCGGTTCATATTGTTCGATCTCTTGAATGGCCAGATGTTGGTGGTTGTCAGTATTATTGAAGAATATTTCTGCAAGTTTTCTCCAGTACTCCTTGAGAGGTAGCAACGAGATAGCTCTTTGAATATCAGCGTTTCTCATGAACCAGTTGGCATTCGTTATTTGTCCAATAGTCATATTTTGTTGAGCTTCCAAGATTTTAATATTATAATTAGCAGCGTAGGCCCATACCGGGCAAGCATAGGTGAGGAGAGGATGAAGTGAGAATCAAAAGTTTATTATGTCTACTCATGCTCGAGTTTCTTGCTATAAAGGGATAGAGTCTTCTAATGTTTCTTCTGTATTTTTGTTTGACATAGTTAAAATGAAAATTCCAATTTAGATGTTTATGAAGATAAATTCCAAGATATTTTGTTTCTGATTTCCAACAGATAAGTTGGTTTTTGAGGTAGACGGCTGGTTTTTTATGTTTTTGATTCTTGCTGAAGAAGACTGCTTCGGTTTTGTTAATGTTAAGAGCAATTTTCCACTTGTCATACCAATTAGAAAGGTCATTAAGGTGTTTGTTTAATGCGCAGGCAAGATATTTAGGGTTTTTGATTCGACAAAGAATGGCAGTATCATCAGCATAAATTGCTGTAATGATATTGAATCTAGTAGGCATATCAGAAATTTGAATCTAGTAGGCATATCAGAAATGAAGATGGAAAAGAGCAGTGGTGAAATTTTGCTTCCTTGAGGTGTGCCAGCTTGGATGTTTTTGATTGAGGAATAGTTTCTATTGATTTTGACTGAAAAAGTTCTATTAGAAAGGTAGGAGTGGAACAAACAAAATGACCGCTGCGGTTACAAAATATTACGATTTTGGCGATTCCATTTGGCGCGGAAAAGGAACTTGGCGAATCCTAAAGAGCAGAATCCCCCACAAGAACAATCAAATTCAATAGCGACAGGAATACAACTAGATTTAATAACTCTAAAACTTTTTTAAAAAGCATTTGTTCAAATACTACAAGAAGCATTACCTAATTATAACAGAGAAGTGATGGTAAGCGAAAGATAACCCGTGCCCGAAGGCTTACGGAAACACTGCATGGCCAGAAGCGCAGACAGAACCAACTCAGGGCTCAATTCCGCCTTATTCGGCTCCACGGATAGGGTGATATGTAATAAGTACAACACCCCCACCGCCTTTGGCTGCCCTCGACTGGGCTTGTTGTACCGCAGGGCATCAACGTCCACGCTACAGAACGTGTTCGAGAACACCCGCGGAGATGTATGGGTCTCTTAGCCGTCTTAGTGACGTTTCCAGGGGGCACCACGAGGAGGTGGACCCAAAGCGCTCCCCAGAAGTGATGGTTAAGTTAACTTTTATAAACATAAACTAATTGTTCGACACTGTTTTGAGGATATTGAAACAATAACCTGTTTATATTTCGAAAGCCAGACAATTCAAAATGAACTACAGAGCACGTGAGTCAATCGTTGGATTTAGCAACACGTATTTCATGCCAGTTTCAAAATACATGAATAATATCACTAGAAAATCAGGGTTTATTTTAAATAAAAGTTTTGGAAATAAAAATTATACCACGTATCTCCAACCGGACAAAATCCTAGCTCGTATATTGAAAGATTTTTTTTTCCATCATCATACCGTCGTCATCAGGTCATCAGGTCATACATCAGCATCAGGTTTTCAGATACCGATTGATTTAATCATATGATGGAAAATGATTGAAAAAATGAACAATGTACAGTTAAATTGCTCGTTGAAGGCAATTAATCGTTGTTCTACATAAAATGGCAAACTTTCAATCTTTCTTATAATAACAGTAATTTATTTTATTAAATAATTTTTAAAAAAATTAATCCACTTGTTTTAGAATTAAAGGGGAAAAAAAGTCTTCGGTTCACGATAATTTGTAAACACCATATGTATTCAGTTTTGTAATTGTTCCTTTATCAAATCGAGTCGAATATTTTAATAATTATATTTTAAATAATTATCATTAACTTATTAATAAATTTTGTAAATTACATTTCACAAGCATTGGCATACAACATTACCTATCTCTCACAAATACTTTATTTTGCTTCTGCTGGAGTTATCACAATTAAAAAAGATGAAAAAAATTATAGTGATAAAAGAAATATACTTTATTTGTATTCAACTTTACTAAAAATGAGGTTGTCTTAGGTAATTTTTAAGTGAAATAAATTCTTAAGAAATCTTAAAATCACTTAATTTAAAATTTTGTTGAACCTTTTCTATTTTTGTTCAACATTATTTTCATAGTAGTTTTGAAGTTTTATTCTGTTAGTTTTATAATAGCCTTATATGAATGGCAGGATTTTTTTTTAACTCAAAAAGTATTCGGAATATTTCTATTAGCTGTAATAAATGAATTATATTGAAATGCGCTGAAAACTAATCACAAATAATTAATTCTTTTCTCTCCAAATAATAGAATATTTTAACGTCATCACTCATCAATAATGTCGGCTACTGTTTTAAAATTGTTTTTATCCATAAAATTATGGATATTGTTTTAAGGTAGAAGGATTTTTTCTTTTCCTAAGTTTTTTTTTTTTTTTTTCCCCGTTTCTTTGATTATTTTTAACGTTTCTTATTTGTATATTTATTTTTTTAAATTTCTTTTACAAACTATTCTTATTAGTTTGTTTAAATTTCTTTCATGAGCTTTTTTATTAAATTTCTTTCACGTGTTTGTTTATAAATCATTTGAAGTTCTATGTTTTTTTTATATTATTTTTTAATTTCTTTCGCGAATATTTTTATAAAATCATTTGCAAATTTATGTTTGTTTTTTTATTTAATTTTCTTTTTTTTCAGTTTTGAATGATAATTGATGAATATATTTTATTGCCTGCACATGATTTATTCTTACTTTTTTTTTTTTTTTTTTTAAAGTTGTTGTTATGCGTTTGATTCTTACATTAAGTTCTATGGATAATCTGTATATCGGCCCAGCTGATTAAATTTTCCTTTTCGTCTGTTGTATAAATATTAAGTTTTAGTTATGGTTATTTAGAAGTATTTAGATTTATCCTATGAATAAAAAAAAAAACACCTGCATAAATATTTTATTGTGAAAGGAATCAGAAAATATATTATTTATAGATTTAATGTAAGGAATTTCTTACCAATTAAATAATAACTAATATTAATTTTGTAATTCATAATTATTAAAAGTTGTTTTCATAAAACAATTCTATCATTTACTTACGGAAATTTAATTTTTCTCTGCGATAAATTAGTCATTCCCCTTTTTTCAACGTATATCAGTTCGCCATGGGGTTTTGTGTTATATATGTAGTTAAACCAATGACTTAACTTGTTTAAAGGATAGCAATAAGCAAAGATTTACTTTATTTGAAATTTGACAAAATCTGCAAATATTATTCAATACACAATTTTCAATACGTCCCAGAAAATTTACTTTAATTTAAAATGAAATTACAGTTTTAACTTTATTATAGTCACTCTTATTTGCTTAAAATGTATTTCTTCATAATAAATTGTTCTTATTAACAATATTGAGAATAATTAAATGCAAACGATTTTAAATATATCGTTCTTAAAATAATATTAACAAATATTTTACAAATAGCATATGATTTTAGAATAAATATGTGTTGTTAGAAATGTTTATTATCTATATGCAAAAATACTATTATTATTGAATTCTATCGTTACACGAATGAAATAATCTTATTAAAAATATGACTAAACAGTTTATTTTTCAATTCCTTCTATTAGCTCACACTCTCCCTATATATATCTTGTTCAAATTTTCAATCGTTCATAAAATACTTTTTATTCATCCACTCACGTTCGAATACATTTTTTTTTTTTAAATTGTTCACTTGATGTTTATACAGTTTTTTCAAATATTAATCCAGTAATTAAATTAAATTAATTCATTTTAGTTTTTTTTAGATTTAAGTTTCATATATCTACCAATAGATGGTGCCAGATAAACTTAAAAAAAAAATGAATGAAAATTATTTATAATGGACTTTCTGCAATAGAGTGAAAAAAAAAAAAAAAAAAAGGAATTGACTTTAAAATATTTTTTTTTTTCTTATGTTACTTGTTTTTAATTAAAATTAAGAAAAAAAAATAGTGGTTAAAGTGATTTTTTTTTTTTCCATTTTGATAAACGAGTTAAACGAAATTCTTCAACTGATACAATTTTTACTTTGAAATTTTAAACAAAAGATAGTTTAAGTACTTTTAATTTATTTTTAATTAAATGCCAATGGTTTCAATAAATTATGCGAGGGTTTTTTTCCTTCAATCTTAAAATTATTTCAATAAATTTCTTAAATATTAAAGTTTGTAGATACACAAAAATCCAAGAATAATTTTATAGAGACGAAAAGTTTTCATTTAAAATGTATTTTTTAATAAATTAATCTTAATATGTTCTTTTAATGTTCTTTTTGAATAAGAAGAATCTAATCATGAGGAAACTATTGTATGTTTTTAAAACTATTATATGGAAAGTCAGTAATTTTATTGAATAAAAATTTTCACTATAGTAGTAAAAATTTTACTTTGAAATTTCTCTTGTTGGCAATTAAAACAAGTGAAAAAAATTCATAAATAAACCAAAAAAAAAAAAAAAAAGAAAGAATTTTGCCTTAGTATGGCAGTCACACGTTATTTTTTGTTATATTTTTTCCATTTTTAAAATTAAATTAAAATAGACTGAACTTTTAGAACAACAAATAAAATTTTTTAATAGAATCATTTTCATTAAATTTTTGGACGAAATTATTTAGAAAATTTTATTAAAAATAAGTGATGAAAAGTATACTTACTGAATGATAGAGAGAGAATTTTCTGTTCTTTTAAATTTACCGTGCCTCTTTTATCGATTTTCGAAGCATTAATAAATAAAATAAAAATCTTCCAATTAGATAAATCATAATTAACATTCGCTTGCGAGCGAATAAAAACTTTCAAAATCTTCTAAAAATAAACTGAAGTCATAAAACAAAAGGTTAAGTTATTATTAATTTTATCTGGAATTAAATAAAAAGAATATTTTATTCCTCTATTTGACTAATTTTCTATACTTAAAAGTAATGAGATCATATCACTTGCAGAATAATTTTCAATTAAAAATGTTATTGATGCTTTATTGCAATCTAGATATTCTTACAAATCTTTTTTATTCGAAAATGCTTGTTATCTTGTATTATTTTTCTATTCCTTCCCATACGTTGTCATATCGTAATACAAAGATTGTTGAAATAAAAATAATTACATTTTGTCTAACTTTAATAGAAATTACTGGGAGACAACGAATCTTGTAATATTGCCAAACATGTAAGTATTTGAATGGATGAAAGTTAAAAATCAAATTCAATTTTCTTAATATTCAATTAACTTATTTATTGACTCTATTGACAAAGAAATATTTTTCTTATATTACTGAAAATTCAACTTCTAGATTAATTTGAAGTATCCATAGTTATTTTAATATTAGCCAATTTATTATATCATTGCCAGTTTTTTATTTTATATATTTATATAATTGGTTAAAAGTTTCATGATTATTTCTGTTATTTTAAACAGTTGTTAATTCTCTCTACAGAGTCTTATATGGGCATAAAATATTTTGAGATCTTACGAAATTTTTAATTTTTGAACATTATTATATGTTATATTATCTATAGACCCCCTACTATTTTTCAGTTTATTTCAATATTTGTACATTTATTTTACGTTTGAAACAAATTAAAAAAAGATCTTAAGGTTAACTCAGTTATAGTCAAACATATTATAATTCTAAAATTAATGGAATTACTTGAATTTCTTTAATTTCAGACGTAATGCAGTTTCAGATCGGAATAACTTGAGAAATCAAAATTTATTTACAGACTGTGGAAAATATTATCAAAAACTATGCCTAGTCATTTAAATGAAATATTTATAAATTGCAGCAGTTATTAATATATTAGAATGAGTATTTCAAAGTAAATGTAATTCTAGGTAAATAAATTGAAAAAAATTTTTTTTACCCTCAAAATTAATTTTTTATTATTCATAGGCAAGATTAAAAGTCGTAGTATGGTCATGTTAAGTATAGATATAAGTATAGTATGATTAATAGATTTATTCAAAAATTAATAAAATGTAATAAAAATTTTAATGCAGTTAAATAAGTAATTAACTAATTAACTGCAAAATTAATTATGGGCTAGTATGACAAAATTAATTTGTATAATTTGATAAAATTTTACTATTATTCCATACACTATATATATATATAAATTTATTTATTTTGAATACTAATAATATATTTTTTTTTTTTTTTTCAAAAATGTTCATTTTTTTTTTTTTTTTTTACCTGAGTTATATAACAAAAATGTAATGTATTAATGAATATTTATTAAATTCTGAAATTTTCTGCTCATGAAATTTTTCAGTTTCAAAATTTTTTTTTTATTGTATGATAAATATTAAAATATTATATCTTTTATGTAGGATTTCCCACAGATTGTAGAGCGTATTTGTACGAAAAGATAACTCTTGTTGTTGTTTTTTAATAAATCAATGTTTGCTTACATTTCTTTTAAATTTTCAGACTTAGAATTTCTATAATTACTAATTGCTGATTTAATTATTCATTTATTTTCAAGATTTCTTTCATGTCCTTTGTTCTTTTCCTTATTCTAACAGCGGCCAGATGGCCAATTGGCTAACGCTCTGGCCTTTGGTTCCACAGGCTTCAGTTCGAGTCTAGGCGGTGGAATGGATTATTTGTTACTGGTTAGGAATGTTAAATTGTAGTCCCTGTCTAATTAATCTAAAGTGTGAAACCGCAGAGCGACAAATCAAACCTCATTGTAATAATTAGAAAAAAAACTTTAAATACAAAAAAAAATTCCAAACAGAAATTAAGTAAAGAAAATGGAAATTCAAGTAAATAATAATAAAAGATGGAAAAATACGTTTATTAATAACGTAACATGTGATATTATATCTAATAAAAATATTAATTTAATTCTTTGCTTTTACAAACTGGCAACATCTGAAGATTCTAGAATTCGCTCCTGCTTTTTTATTAGAATTTAACAGAAGAGTTAACCAACGCATGCGCTTTTTCACCACTGAAGCATTCGGCTCACGAAGACATTGCGGTGTTTCTTGCAGTTGAATTTCTAATATTTCTTTTTGTAGGAATTTTTTCTCGCCTTTTTTATTTCAGAAGTAAAAATGGCTTTACCGAGGTGCTATTTTGATATGACTGCTGATGGCGAACCTTTGGGACGAATTGTATTTGAAGTAAGAATTAATTTCATTTTATGCTTGCCTCGTCTGTTAATCAATTTCATCTGCATTAAATATGAAGTCTACATTCTAGTTAAGAAATGTAAAGTAATACATATCAAGTTATTTTAATAAAATTTTTTAGTCATTATTCTTTTAAAATAGAGTACTTTTTGTTTATTTTTCCTAATTAAAATAGTTTTGCTAGAAATATTAAATATTTTGGGGTGAGACGTATTATAAAGAAAATACCAATTTATCTAGAAGAAAAAAAGTATTATTTCGATCATTTGAAATTTAAAAGGGGCTTCGTATAAAAAAATAATTTTTACGTTGTTTTAATTATTAACTCAATTCGAATGCAAACCGAAACAGCGCGAAATTTTTGCCGGTATCCAAAATGGCGGATGCGGCAATCATTAAATATGATTCACACTGCGCTCTACAGTACATCTTTAACTTAATTATATTGTTTAATAATAATTTTTAAAATATATATAGTACTACTTAAATAACAGAAAATTTAATTTTTTTTAAAATTCCTTTACTTTATGTTGAATTGTATAATAAGGACTAGAAAAAGAATTTTCAGAAAATGCTTTCTCTTCTCAACAAAGCTGTTATTTAAAGGTTTAATCTCTTATTGATTTTATGTTTAGTTTAATTAATACTATACATTGTCAAAATTAGTAAAATTGCAGATATAGTTAAATTCTTTTGAATAAAGCCGGACTACTTATATATGTTTATACGGAATATTCCAGTTTTATTAACTGAAAAGAATTAATTTAAATTTGGCATTATAAATGAAATATTGTTAGTGTTTTTCATTTCTATTTATTAAGTTAAAAAGAAATAATATTTTTCAAAGTGTTTCTGTGTACAAATTTTTTTAAAAATTTTGATGAAAGATTAAACAATAACTTTAGAACAAAGGAAACAAACTTAAATATAAAGAAAAAGAATTTTATTCAGTATTTTCTATATCAGTGGAAGTAAAAGATCAAATTCTTTATCAACAAGCTAACCTGGATATATAATCCCAATATATATTTTTTTTTTATTTAGTATCATGTGTTCTATTTTAAAATTGGTCGAAACAAAGTTGATGTTAATGTTGCTAAATAATAAAATGTACAAACCTATTTGAATTAATATATATGATCAAACACTTATAGGAAAAAAAAAAAAACGCTTGACATACTTTTTGTGCTTGGTTATTATAATGCAACTAAATATTGAAATGCTTATTAAATTAATGTAATAGCTTGCATAACATTCATTTTGCTTTTTATATGTATGTGGCAGCCAAGTTCTGCTACCCGGGGCTTTTCTGCTTTTACGAGCTTTTTGTTTTTTAAAGCTAAACACTGATGCTCAAATCAAATTAGATGTAAAAAGAAAAGAAAATAATCAAAACATGCTTCTAAACCAATAAGTTTAAATATTAAATAAAGTTGTTTGAGAAGACTCCTGTTAATATCTTTATTTCTTGTTGCCTTTTAATCTGGTAGCATATCAAGTTTTTTTCTCCTCCGTATTTTTAACATCATTGTTAATGTAGTTATAATTTATGATTACTCAATCGTAATTTTTATTTTCATAATTATCTTCTGTACATTTCGAGATTTAATAATGGTTGAAATCCTTTAATATGAAACTCATTTTGTAATGAAAGGCAAATCTATG
This sequence comes from Caerostris extrusa, assembly GCA_021605095.1. NCBI lineage: Eukaryota > Metazoa > Arthropoda > Arachnida > Araneae > Araneidae > Caerostris > Caerostris extrusa. Next base: position 195,996 of record BPLR01007695.1, read on the forward strand.
TTAATTAAAAATATGTAAATACCTCTATGTAAAATGATTAATATTTTATTACAGAAAAATGAATAATCTTTTTATACATAAATTTCCATAGAATTTATTTAAGTTCTTGTGTCTTTACCACAAGGGTATTTAATAAATATGCAGGGTTTTTTTTATATATATATTATTTAAAACAGTAGAAATTTTTAAATACAAAAGTACACTTTTATTACTTTAAAGGTATAATTTTCTATTATGTCTAAGAGAAACTCTTCAGTATCTTATCTCCTATATTCACAATTTATTTTTAAAAAAAACAAAGACACTTCCATCTGAAATTAATTCAGAGTCTGAAATATTGGTGTATATTTGTACTGTAAGAAAATATAATTTATTTAAATTTAAAATACAAATTATCTAATTTTTTTTTTATAAATTTTAAACAGCTTTTGTAATGATGTGTAATCATTCTGTATTGATCGTTATTGTTTGAAATATTTTATCAACTATTAGGAAATATTTAAATTTAAGGGTTTTTCTTAACTATTATTTATAATTTTTTTATTGTAAAAATGTTTGTAGTTGTGTCAATAAGTAATTATTACTAATCAATGCCAATTGATTAATTACTGTAATTACTTTTAATTGGTTGTTAGATTTTGATTATTTATACATGTATTTTTTTTTTTTTTCCTCCTAGCTTCGATCTGATGTTGTTCCCAGAACTGCTGGTAAGTACAAGTAGCTTATTTAAACTTTTAAGGTTGAGACAAATGGATTTAAAAACTAGATTTAAACTCTTTTTGCTTAATTAGTATAAATTTAATTAAGAATTTGAAATTGATTTTTAATGTAAGGTATTTTCATATTCTCAATCTGTTAAATATTGGGTTAGTACGAAAGTAATTCAGATTTTCATACAGTACAAAAAACAAACATACTTTTTACCAACTCTGATGGACGTAAAATTGGTATTGTGCAATTATTTTAATATTAAATCCTTGAATTTTCTTCATAATTTTAATTTAAAAAAAAAAAAAATTTGTGTTTTTCGACCGCTGATTATGTATAATACCAAATTTGCTAAATTTAAACGAGGTGATCTTTGGTTTCTGCTTTTGAAGTGAGCATTTACTTTTGACACAAATAGTTGTTAAACTACTTTTTCTGTAGCAGAATGCCTCTTTGTTTTAACTGTAAATCCCGTAAAATTATTACCTGTATCGTAAAAAGTCTTAAATCTGGTATAATTGCTCCAATTTTACCTAGTGTTTTGTTAATAGAAAATAAAAATTTTAGTCATTTGTGTTAAAATTAGACCAAACAGTTTATATTAAAAAAATTAATCATAATTTTATGTAGTTTTAGTTTTGTGGTGTGTTTTTAAAATTTAATCATGCAAGTATTTTTGAATTAATACTATAAATTTACAAAGTAGGAAATTTTTAATTTATTTAATAGAAGATTTGCCTCTACCTCAAACTTATGAAAAATATCAACATACAATTATGAAGATGATGTAATTATTATTTTTTTTATAGAAAACTTCAGAGCCTTGTGTACTGGAGATAAAGGATTTGGGTACAAAGCTAGCATCTTCCACAGGGTGATTCCTAACTTTATGTGCCAAGCTGGTGATTTCACTCATCATAATGGTACTGGTGGACGATCTATTTATGGAGATAGATTTGAAGATGAAAATTTCGAGCTGAAGCATACTGGACCAGGTATTGCAATTATTAATTTTCGACAATAAATTTTTGAAAGTATAGCAAAACACTATAACTATTCAAATGTAAACAAACTTTGGAAATAAGAATATATTGTTAAACATCCCTTTTTCTATATTCATTTAAACAAAAATGTTAAATAATCTTTTAGAATATTACTTTACTTCTTTGTTATATTTGTTAAGCAAATTTAATTTATAATTAAGAAAAGAACCATATGTAGTTTAAATGTAATATTTCTGGTATTTTGAATCTTCAGCATTATTCTGATTACTTATTGGTTTAATCTTGAAAATAACTACTTTTAAACTTTTTTTATGCAATGGATGCATCCTTAATTGATAATTCTTTGACTTGATAATTTTTCTTAAATTACTGATTTAATTTTTTTCTTGACTTTAGGTTAGTGGCCAAAAAGTGAAAACAATTATTTTTGATTTCAAAGTTACTATAAAATTTTTACATAATAGAGCATTGGGTGCATTTCCATAATTTTTTAATGGATTTGTTGTATTATCAATTAAACTTTTTTCCCCCTTACAACTTTTAGTCTTAAAAAAATTTTATTCAATTTTGTAGAAGTATTGATTTAAAATTAGTCTTTTTTTTAACTTAATTTTTCATAAAATCCAATGCTGTTGCAATGTAAAGTAAGAAATTTATCTGTAATTGTATTTCCTAATATATGATAATCTTTAAAAGTTAAATTTTTTTTTTCTCTGAATTTATTTTTTATCTAATGTGTAGCTAAAAAAAAATTCTTATTTTCTTATTAAATTAATATAGTACTTCGTGGAATTTTTTTTTCCTTTTTAGTCATCTCAGAAAATAAAAGTATTTTACATGGTCTATGGATTAAGATACACAGTGTAAATAATAATAATAAACTTCAAGACTGAGAAATCCAAATGCATATTTTTATTTGGTGGTACATCATCTAAAATTATAATTAGTCTAATAATTCCTACTACTTTAATTAAGGAAAATGAATTTAAAAAAATCAAATTAGCTATGAAATAAAAACTAAACATTCTGAAAATAGCATGTAAAATGTTAAAAATAAAAATCATTGTAATGAATTCAATGAAAAGAAATTTTTATTTATATTTTTGAAATTAAAATGGTAGATGATTTTGTGATCATCTTTTAGTTTGTTTTGGTTCAGATGTTATAGTAATGTTTTACCTTTTATTAAGATTGTTTCTGGATTTGTTTGATAATTTTTCTTAAATTTATTGAAGTAAAAAATGTAAAGACTAATTAAACTGCCATAAGAATGAGAGTGGTTATTTGAGGTTAAACCTTCCTATCAGGAAGAAGCTTAAAATTTTCATTGTAATTATATATTTATTTTGTTTCTCAAAACAAAATTATAGTTCCAAGTTAAAACTGATATACATGCTTGTAATCTATTATTAATTTGTATTAAATATTCTGACTTTTTTTGTAAGGTGTATTATCAATGGCCAATGCTGGGCCTAATACAAATGGGTCGCAATTTTTCATCACAACAGTAAAAACCAGTTGGTAAGATTATACATTCATTATTTTCACACCATATTGTTTTTGGATGAATTTTTCTATATTAACTTCTAAAATTTAGGCCAGTAAAATTCCCACAAAAATTCTTAATAGGTTGTTTTTACTTGTTAGTAATAGTATATATTTACTTATGAACACAGCATAAAACCAAAGAGAAGCTAGTATTGAGTCGAAAATGGAAGCGACTCTATTGTATAGAATTTTTTTCAGTCATGTATTATGTTTTTAATTAAAAAGCTTTTCAGTAGCTATTAAAAAACTCTTTGTCTGATTATTAGAAAACTTTATATTTCATGTATTTTCTTACTTTTGCAAATTTATTTAATGAATAATCAACAAATTTAATGTGCAAATATGAGGCTGTGTCCCACGTTGAGTGATAGATTGTAGTGTTGTGGATTGTGCAACTGGATTGTAACTAGGTGTAGTTGGGTTGAGACTTAAGACCTATGTTTGAGAACTCACAGCTTTAATTACACATGCACAGACATCACATACATACAATTAAGATATACATTATTTTAACACATCTATTAGCATATTAGAAGTAGAGATTCCACTTTTAAACGGAAAACAGAGATACTAGAGACACAGAAGGTTTTGCACAGAATATACTACCTCTCCGGCTGAGAGTCTGTAGGCCAACTTATATGCTGGTTGCGTTAAATATATTTCGTCTCAGAAGGAAGAGGTTACAAATTAAACGTTTCTCTGCGGCAGCTCCGAACCTAAATATTTCTCACCGAGCTGTACTTCCACTCTGGCGAGAGTCTCGAGGCCTACTAACCATTTACCTAAATGCCATGGGGTGCTCTTGCAATACATAGGAAGAAATACAAATTATACTAATATATACCATATCATCTAAACATTCTAAGTGTCTCATTTTCATAACCTTAAAATGAAAAAAGCTTCAAGGTCACAACATGTTAGTGATTGTCTGTTAAACTCTTATGAGATGATTTTCAAGTGTTTTGTTGTTAAAATGAATTAAATCTGGTTGCAGTTAAGATTTTAATCTTTGAATAAACATATAAAAAAAATTAAAATTACAGATTGTGAAAAATTTTCATTATTTGACTTTAAAAAACTTTTTATATATTACTTATAAACAAGTCAATTCCTGCTTTATTTTCACTATATTGCAGAAAGTCCTTTATAAATAATTTTCAGTCATTTTTTAAATTTTATATGGCACCATCTATTGATAGATATATGCAACTTAAATCTAAAAACAAATTAATTAATTTAATTTAATTACTGAATTAATATTTGGAAAAACTGCATTAGCATCAAGTGTCATCCACTACAAAAGGTAAAAAAAATGTATTTGAGCTTCAGTGGGAATAAAAAGTTTAATAACGATTGAAAATTTGAACAGGATATATATAGGGAGAGTGTGAGCTAATAGAAGGAATTGAAATATTGATGGACAAAGGAATAAAACCAATTTCTTCTATGAATCAAATATTTTTATTCAGAAACATTAAGGAATCATTTGCTTTTACTTTATATTTTTGGACATGTCTTTGCTTTTACCCACCCCACCCTTTTAAAAGAAAACAAGGAATAATAAAAAAAAATTAATAATTATAAATCAAAAGTAAAAAAAAAAAAAATATCAGAATTTTAGTTCTGGGAAACTCCTTTTTTTTTTTGAAGGGGGTGGGGAATAATAATATTTCTTTATTATTCATCATTACAGATATGCTCCACAGGATTCAGGAAAAAAAAATTTTGCATCTGTAACTGGTACTTAATTGCACCGAGTTTTTAACTTAAATTCATTTTATTTTCATTATTTCAGAGTACCATTTAAAAATTGTCTAGAAACATTACCTTTACAGCCATTTATTGAATTTAAATATATGTATTAAGATGAGGGGGTTAAGAAGTTTGTGCCCATTGGTGCTCCATAATCAGTACCCCAGCTGCTACATAAATTTAATTTGACCTAAATTTTAAAAATGTTTTTAATGATATTTAAAAAATAAACATGAGCATCAAACCCGATACGATATTCTAGAGAACTATAAGTAATTTAAGTTAAATTGTTTTAATATACGTATTCATTTTTATATGCAATACATATTATGTTCAAATGGTTATTAATTTATTCATTTTACTTCTATGCAATACTTGCTGACATATGATCTAGTGTTGCCAGCTACAATAAATGATATTTTATTTACTAAATTGAAGCATGAAATACTATTTAAGATTTTTAATTCAAAAATATAATAAGTTACATAAATTTTATACTTTCAATACAATTAATCACACATTTCGGGGCAAGCAATATAAGAAAATAAATGATATAATACTAACTTTTATTACACTTTCCTTTATAATTATGAAAAAAATTGTGTGCCTTTATATGTCCATTTGTTTATATTTGACTTGCTAAGTTGTAAACTGTCCAACTTGTAGCTGACATAGATCATAGTAGTTAACATAGAAGATCTCTTGTTCAATCTATTGATGGCATGCTTTTTGCAATTTTACAAGGAATGAGAAACTAAATGATGTATATATGTAAGAATTTCATATCAACAATCTGGTTACTTGGTAATAGTTTTGATATTTTTCCTGTACAACATACGTGCACACATTTTAAAATAAATACTTTGTTTCCCTATATGTATTAAACTATATTATATTTGTAAATGGATTTTATTTTGATGAAAACATAAAATTCTCCATTTCTTCAAAATCCGTTTAATAATCTTCAATATTGTAAAAAAAATTCATCAAATAGAATTCTATTACTCCTACTGTGCGTACTTTCAAAAACCTTTACTTAAGCAGCTGCCTTGAATTTGCTCATTTATTCATAAAATATATATTGGCATAATGACAGTTCAAAAACACATTTCCAGAATGGTATTTATGAACTATCATTATGCTAATATGGCTAGAATGTTTATTTTTTTTTATTTCCAATGGCAAGGCAAGTACAAGAAGAATAAAAATAATAATAATAAAAGCAATAATAACAAAAATAAATACAAAAGAATAAACGTCCAAAAAATGCAAAGCCTAAGTCATTGCCTTAACAGTTCTCTTGCATGCCAGTAAAGTGCTGTCTCTGAGTCACCTTCAAGTACCGCACATCGTTGGAGGCGGTCTTTGTTCATTGGGTTTGTTGAACCATACAGGAGGCAGCCAGGGTTCGAAAAGATTTTAATGCGATGGTGATGTTCTGCTAGACAGTCATGGCCAGTCGGAACTGGACGACAGCATGCCGTCGCGGATTGCTGAAAGATCTTCAGCTCTCCAACGCTTTGACTTAATCCCATCTTGAATTTGTAACTTGTGGTTTTTAGTCATTATTTGTTTAATATATAGTTTTATAGAATGGAGTGACAGTGACAAAGATCTCATTTGAAGTAGTTTTGAGCCTCTTTTTGCTAGACAATCGGCCTGCTCGTTCCCAAAAATGCCACAGTGGCCAGGTATCCACTGAAGTACCACCCGTTTCATTTTTAAAGCCAGTTCCCGCATATGATTTTGACACTAGGAGATTTCCTCTGATGAAGATGGCTTGGTTGAATTAATAGCCTGAATTGCAGCTTGTGAATCAGACAAAATAACCACTCTATTGAATCTATCCACAAAAATTAGCAAATATTTCAAAGCAATTCAGATAGCCTCCACTTCTCCATCAAAAGATGGTCGATATTTCCCAGCTGAAGCGTAGAAGGCGAACAAGTTCGAAAGACTCTGAACCTGCGGTAATGAAATTTTCATAAAAGGAGCCATTTGTGTATACGTGCAACCATTCAGATTCTGGGTATCTTGTATCAATAGTATCAAGTGCATAAACCCTCAACGTTCTTTAACGGCAAAGTGGTCTGCAGCTTCTGGCAGTTATTTTATTTTTTTACATGGCTAGAATGAAAAATATCTATAAATTTTGTAGAAATTAAATAACATTTTGTAGTTCAAGATTTGATATGTTTATAAAAATTCATTCAATGAGATTTCTATAGTTTTGTTTAAAAAAATACAATAAAATTTGCATTACACTTGTAAATAATTAAATGTATTTATATATATATATTACTATTATATATAAGTTTTTCTAATTTAGTGTGTGGACGGATATACAAATCAGTTTAAGATATATATATATATATATATATTCTTTTCTAATATAGGCTAGATGGCAAGCATGTTGTGTTTGGACAAGTTGTTGAAGGGATGGACGTTGTAAAGAAGATAGAAAGCTATGGCAGCCAAAGCGGTAAAACAACCAAGACAATCTCCGTTGCTGATTGTGGTCAATTGTAAATCCACATCCATTTCATGTCGCGACTTTCATTCCATGTCTTAAACGTTTTAATTATGTGATCAAGTCTGCATTATTTTTTGCTACTCATTTTGTTCTTCAGTTCATTTTTTTTCCTTTGTAATGTGATTTTTTTAACTTGAAAAAAAGGTCATGCTAGTCTGTGTTGTATTTCCCAATACATTGCAATACTAGATATTCTAGTATATAAATATAAATATATATATATATATCTCAAAAAAAATATATATGCTTTATAGCTTTTCTCTGTAACCATTTCCCTCATCCCACTCAATAGTGTAGTTTTCTTGTGACCAAGAATTAAAACTGATAAAACCTATTAATGTTTCCTCTGCTTACTAATAATTGGTTTCATTATTCTTAACATTTTTATATCAACATATTAGTTTGTGGTAACTGAAAAAAAAATTGTGTTAGTAAGATAATTTTAGTTATAGTGTGGTAAACTCTTATTGTAGCTAACATTGCATGTTTAAAGTGTGCTGCGAAACTTTTCTGCATATATAATATACTGAATAGTATGAGATGGAAGATTTTAGAGAACATCAAAGAAATCATTTTATGCTTTTGCCACATGAAGAGGGAAACGATGAGATAACAGATTGAGTAAGAATTATGAAGTATTAGTTACATAATACTTAAAAAGGAATATTCTGAAATAATGTTTAACACAATGTAAATTTAAGGTGGAAAAAAAATGAAAACAATTTTTGTTTATTTTATAGTTAATTCTTTAAACCAATTTAACTAAAATACTAGGGCAGATTTTAAGTTCTTAAAGATCATTGAAATTTCAAACATTCTCATTTTGTTTTCATGGAAATTTTTTTATTCTTTTTAGAACTTTTATTTTTGATTTAAAAACAATTCAGCATTATGGTAAAGTTACAACTTCAAATTTTTTGAAGGGGGTTACGAAATACAATTTTAAAATGAAGGAAAGTTTGAAAATAACTAATGCCTAATCTAATGAACTACTTTGACTACTTCCTTTTGATCTGCTTCTTAAGGTTATTGTTCCTTTAAAAATATTTTTACAGAAACTTGAATAATTTAAAATTCCAATCCCAATTAGGGTGAAACACATTCATTGTTTTTTTTTTTTAATTTAAAAAATGTGGCAATAAGCCTGTTAAGTGGATTGATTTCAACTATTGAAGAAAATAAAGTGGTTAAAAAAGTCTTAATTTTCACCATTAATAAAAATATTTCTAGAACAATGAAAGTATGGAAAAATAGTTTTTACTTTATTATTAGTATGGTTATTCTTTTAAAATCTTTCAAATTCAATTAGAAGGCTAGTTAAAGTTAATTCTAATGCTATAGAAATATTTTTGTAAGTATAAAATTACTGGCTGTTAATTTGTTCTGCAGTTAATAGTAATTTTTAAATTCCTTCCAAATGTGTGAAAGTTAATCTTGGGAAATTAGCAAATTCAAAAGTATTCAAACAGAGCTGAATCATTTAGGAGAGATTTTAAATTGTAATAAAAATATATTTAATGTATAAAAATTAGACAAAAAATCTACACCACTATATTTTTCCTACCAGAGTAGCTTTGTGCTGTGTTAATCTGACTAACACCCCTAACAAGTAGTCCATTCTGCCGTTAAACTCGATGTTTGCCATTTCACACTATCCATGATTGACCTATACAATTTTATCATAATAGCATATTTTTGTCTTGGATACCATTTCAGATTTTGATATAAGTTATTGATAAGATTGGAAGAAATGTTGAAATTTAATAGTTCCAATTTCTGTTATTACTTGGGAAGGAATGAAAAAATTAACTATCAGTTTTCTCTTGCTGCTGTGCTATTTGTAAGATTATTCATAAATCTTTTGTCAGTCTTAAACTTGATGCTTACTGAAGACTATTTTTCATCCTATATCTAAAAAAGAACTAAACCTCATATTAACTGTTTCTTGCAATATATTTCTTCATTACTGGTTCAATACAGGAGTGTTATTTGCTGTTCTTGAAATTTCTTAGAATCTTCATTTAAAGAAAGTAAATCCGAGCATAAATGAAATTGTTTAAAAAATTTTTGTTTTTCATACTCTACTTTCAGTTTCAATATCTGAGCATTCTGATCTTCTCCATGAATAAAAATATGGCTAGAATTAGATAACCTTAATAAAAATATATTGTAAAATTAATTAAATAATAAAAGATAGATAGAATTAGACTTTTTCAGGATTTTATCCTTTTTGCTTGTAGATGGAAAATAGAGGCTCAATGATCTTTAACAATGTTTATTACTCGACTGAAAAAAGATGCATGTAGCAAAACATTTGCTGAATTAAGTGCACTCTGATGGAGAATGAAATATACAGAGCATCTAAATATAGTTAGTCTAAACAGGCTGCCTTCTTTGAAGTAACATTTCAGCAAACATGAACATTGAGATGTTATAATACACATTAATATACATAAATGAAATCCAGAGTTAACTATTCAATAGAAATACAATGTTTAATACATTAAAATGTTGCAATCAACATGCATATTTCTTTTAAATGTGCCACCTGCTGTTTTGATGGTTACAACCCTAACAATATCAAGTCCAAGGTGCAATTGACTTATTGCATATATTTTCTATTTAGTTAGGGGCAAATTATCTTTAGGAAAATCATTAATTTGGAAGTTTATAGTTGGTAAAAGCTGCAGATATTTGTTGTGCTAATGTTTTCAATCTGTTGAACCATTTTTTGAATCGATGTAATTCCGCTCAAGAATACTTGTCAATAGCCTTCTAATAATGAAGTGGCCATGGATGCAATGTGATGGGATTAGAAAGGGCTGTTAAAGGTCTATAATTAAGGCAAGCCTCTATTTGTGTTTGAAATGTTTCAAATTCTTCGTAGGTTAATTTAGCTTCACAAACATGTTATAGATGATATTTTGTTGAATTTATACCAGAGACCACTCATATGTGGTGCACCTGGAACATTTAATACCATTGTCAGACAAGAAATTGTTTACAATTTGATAATTTTTGATTTTGCAAGCTTTTTAAAAGTCCATGAATTACGTTTTGCTCCAACTAAGTTGGAACCGCAATTGCTGTATATATCACTACATTTGCCTCTGCAGGATATAAAAACCTCTTTAAGAGCTGCAGAAAGATCAGTTACTAAATCCAGGTGATAGCTCTAGTAGTGAAACAAATAAAAGAACTGTATATGCCTTAAATGACTTAGAACCTCGACCTTTTGATACTTTAATTTGGAATGGCCCAGTGTAGTCTACTCCACACTGCAAAAATGTAGGTGTAGGGGAATGCGCGCTGATGGCAAGTCTCATCATTTGGTTAGCTAAATTCTGCACATTTTACTGATTAAATGACTAGTGACATCTCTAGCACATATAATCCAATATTGTTCCTGAATATAAGATTGCACAAGTTATGAACTACCATGCAAGAGAATTTCACAATAATGTATAACAATAAGATTAGTTAAAATGTGACCTTTTAGTAGTAAGATGGGATGTTTGTGGTCATGTGTGATATTTGCATGTCGCAGTTTTACCGCCCATCCTGAGAATACCTGAATTATCCAAAAATGGATTTGGAGAAAATTTACCTTCTGCATGATAATGGTCGATTTCGTTTTAATGCATTGATCTCATAATTAAACTTGGTAAATTCCACTGATTTGATTAACACATTTATAGCATTAGTAAGTCTACTGGTGTGTAAAAACCAGTTACCTTAATCCTTTGAATTTTTAGTATTAACAAACCTTAAATAATATGCTGTTGCACGTTTCAGTTTGTGTAATAAATTATTTACATTTAGTAAATGATTGGCTGCAGTAGTTCATTGTATACAAGCCTTTCTTCATGCAAATAATCATTCAGTGTTGTTACAGAAGATTCAGTCTGAAAGAAAATGTGTTACATAGAAATTGTGGACCACACCCACAATGAAGTAAGTAGTACTGATGAAGATACACAACGGGCAGCGAATTCAATATTTTCATTTCCACTAACATGATGCCGTTGGGTAGGAAAAGACAGTCTGGATTTTCACCACTCCCCTATTGGCTACGAAGGTTTCCATCTGTATGCAAGTATCTTGGAATTTTGAAGTCTTTAACAAAGAGTATGTCTTTTGGCAGTGTTTTCCATTCAACTGTAATGTCTGGAGGAACAATTTCATTCACTGCAACTGATATTTCCACAGTTTTTGCATGATTAATTTGCACTGGATTCTGATGGATGACAACCATCCAAAAGGGTCGAAAGTATTTGCGATTTTTGAAAGAAGTGTTCTTTTGGTTAAGGTGCTTTCAAGAGACAATGAATTACTTTGAAGAAAACATCTGAGGCTAGAAGCCACAGGGCATCTAAAGTTTTTTACAGTATTATTGTTAATGCTCAAAAAGAAGCATTTGATAGACGCTAATCTTCAATTAAATTCGTGAGTTGATTGCAATTAGAAGTCCATCATTTTCTCAAAACAAGTTCAGCATTTGAATCAAGTATGCTTGTAGATCTAGAGCTCCAGAAATTTAATTGACTCTGAATATCAAATCATCTACATAAAAGTCTTTGAGGGCTGCTTTAGAGGCCAATGGAAAATTCTGTTCATGTATAGCCAACTGCTGCAAGCATTTGACTGCAAAGTACGGCGTTGATGCGATGCAGTAAGCAATTTTCGTCAATCGGAAATTTTGAATTGATTTAAAAGGTGTATCACGCCAGACTATTCTCTGAAAGTCAGAGTCCTTTAATATGATTTGCCAGTACATGTTTTTCGATGTCTGCCGTCATGGCTATTTTGTGCGAATGAGTAATGTTGTTAAATCAGTTTGTAACTGTGAATCAATCATTAGTTTGTAATTGAGAGAAACACCACTTGAGGATTTAGCAGATCCATCGAATACCACGCGAAATTTGTCTACACTTTTGTTGGGATCTGGGTGATGTGGAGGTAAAAACTAGAATTGGCGTGAATATCCATCTCTTTTTCTGGAATTACTCATCGTGACGAAATTTCAGATAGCCCCTATGAATTTGTGGTATTCAGTGGAGAGATTGATTATTAGCGAAGTTCAGTTTGATGTAAACTATGCATAACTCTACCTCTAGAAGAACCAAGTTCACCACTAGATTCACGAAGTGGAAATTTGACAGCAAATCTATTGAGTCATGAGAGAATGTCTGTATGAAATGCTATTCGCAAGCGATTTTTCTTCCCTGAGTGTAAGGCTTTGTGTTTGAAATTTCTTCTAACTGCCAAAATTTGCCAAGTTGAGTTTCAACTGCTTTGCAACTAGCATGATTTGATATAACTGTTTGAGAAGCATCTTTTTGTATCAGAAAAATTACCCAACCTAAAATCGATTCCAAAAAGCAGATAATGAATATCCCAGAATATTTAAATGTCACTAAGCATAATTTCACCGAACATATATCTACACCTAAAAGATTGTCTGTGGGTTAGGCTGGTGACAGTTGACATATGCTAACTGCAGTTGTTTGAATGTTGTTAAAATAGATGCATCAATGAAACTGAGGAAGGTCACAGGTGATTTTAGGTATGAATGCATCAACAGTAATGCATGTTTTTTTTTTTTTTTTTTTGTACAATTATGATGTTATTCTGTAATTGGACCCAACCTGCAACCCTACTCACTTTTCGCGAACACAAACTGTCTATGTTTATGTTTTACTTTAGTACGATTTAGTTACAATAAATCAACACAACTCTTCCTAAAGATTGAGCCTTGACTGGCTGAATCTATAAGCAGTCTACATATTTTTGAAATGCCATTAATGTCTTTGATGTAAAAATGCCGTAGGCAATAAAATTGCTTGTGTGACAGGTACAATTGCGATATTGCTACTAATAGCAAGAAGTTCACTCTGTGTGTGTGTGTGTGTGTCAGATCTTGCATCATTTGAACCCTTCGAACATAGAATTGTATTATGGGGCTTTGAACAGATATTGCACATGCTTGCACGACATTTATCAGTGGTATGTATTTGAATTGTGCAATTAGTACACAGCTTTAACATTTTAAATACATCCTATTTTTTTTTTATCGGGAGTTCTAAAGCTATCGCACTTAAATAACCCATAATGAGAATTACTTTTAGCAATACACAAACACATTCCTTACGATTTGTGATGAGTAAGCATTTTTATTGCTTGAATTTTTTTTTTATATATATAAAGTAATAAATGAGAATAAATATAACTATATATATTTATATAAAACTAGATATATAAAGTAATATTATATATACTTTGCCCAAAAAGTAAAGACCAATTTTTATTTTTTTTCAAAAACTTTTATTTATTCTTCCAAATTTATTTCATTGCTTCAAAAGTAATCCCCTCCGGACACAATGCACTTCTGCCAACCTTTTTTCCAATCCTCAATACATGCTAAAAAGTGATTGGCCGGGATGGCCTCCAAAGCGCTCGCCGATTCACGTCGAATCTCTTTTGAGTCAAAACGGTGTCCCCGGAGTGGTCTTTTGAGTTTAGGGAATAGCCAGAAGTCGCACGGCGCTAAATCAGGTGAATTCGGTTGTTATGGAACGATATGTGTTTCAGTTTTGGCGAAAAAGTCACGAAGAATCAATGCAGTGTGAGCTGGCATTATCGTTATGCAAAAACCAAGAGTTGTCTTTCCATAAATGTGGCCTCTTTTTGCGAATAGCTTCACGCAAACGACGCACAACACTCAAATAATATTCCTTGTTGACAGTTTGGCCCGGCGGAAGGAATTCATAATGCACGATAATCGAAGAAAACAGTTAACATGACCTTGATTTTTGAGCGACTTTGGCGTGCTCTTTTCCGTCTTGCTGCCCTTTTTATCACGATATTCGCTCGATTGATCGGCTGTTTCCGGGCGTAAGCATAAATCCAAGTCTCATCTCCAGTTATGATGCATTTCAACTTATCCTGATTAATCAGAAAGCATTGTTTCACACACTTCAACTCCACGATGTTTTCCAAAAATTCAGTACCAATCGAGATTTGACGCGTTTGAGGCCCAAAACATCTTTTAAAATGGAATTTTCAAATTCCAACATCATCAGCAAGGTCTCTAATTGTAAATCGACGGTTTTGCAAGCGCCAAATCTTCCATTTTTGGACGTGAGCTTTCGACGGTTGATGTTGATACTGACCAGAGGGCTCTTCGTCTTCAACGCGTTCTCTGCCTTCTTTGAACTGCTTATACCACTTGTAAACATTTCTTTTTCCGATATAAGAATGTTCACCGAATGCCTTCTGCAACATTCTATTCGTTTCCGCAAAAAAAATGCAATGCAAGTTCTTTGCTCAATTCATTCGACTTCTCAAAAATTGCCGAAATCATTTTTAGCGTCTCACAAAAAGGCAAGCGTAACTCAAACACTAATGACTATTTTTACATGAAATTTCACGCAGATATCAAGGACAGTGCCAACCTAAAAAAAAGAAATAGAAATTCCATATGCCCGGGAAATTTAAATTGAAAATTGGTTTTACGTTTTGGGCATAGTAGTATAACTAACATTAAAATAACAATCTGATTTCTACTTTTGGCACTTAGCCAACGACGCAAAGGCCAATGCATGATTTAATATGAATGCTTTGAACTTGTGGAAGAGAAATTTTTTTGCTTGTTTGTTCCAAAATTCATACTCGAAGTGTTTCCGAATCAAGTTTTTCTTTTAATAGAAAAATAATTAGTATCCCATTGTTCTACAGGTTGTTTAAGGATTTTTAGGGTGCCATTACATTGTTGTGTTGTATCAGTTAATTTGTGTAAACCTGGTGCTGTTTCATTTTTTAATACAGGTTGTGAAACTAATTTATTTAATGCTGAATTTATTATTTCTGTTTCGTTTTCATAACGCTCAGTGAGTGCATTCCACGCTTTTTTCGTAATTCTCATTTGAAATTTTACTTGATTGTTAGTTAAAGAGAAGTTTATTACTTCTTATAAGCAACTTCTCTTTTCACAGAAAGCTTTTAAGATATTGTAATTGCTGATTATCATTCAAAGAATTATTATTTCTTGCACTAGCAAAAATAAATCGCGAAATGAAGTCCAATCAATATAGAAGTAAACTCTGGTAATTCTACACGCGGAAGTTTTAAATTGTTTACATTAGTATTAACTTTACTTCGATATGAATTATAACTACATCAATTTCTTTAATTCATCTTTCAACTTAATTTTTTAATGAATCTAATTTAGAGAAAAGTTCATGCATTTCCTGCTTGCATTTATCAAATTTTTGTCTAGGTAAGAACTAAGAATGACATTATTTAATTTGTTTACATCACGATCTAAAGCATTTCATGCACTTCAAATAGAATTTTCTTGAATTTTTTAATTATTTATTTGAGTCATTAATCTTTACAATTCGCTCGTGTTTTAGAAGATCTTCCATGTTGCGGTTTTGTGACTTTTCCAAATGTAAGTACAAAGCTGTGCGATGTGTTGCTATACGCTTTGTTATTTCAGCTCCGTTCAGCAAAAATTTTCGATATTGTTGAACAAGAACGCTATTGTTGACCACCGCACTCATCTAAAAATATATGTGTGGAATTTCAATACTGCGACTTCCATCACAACAAAAAGATGGTCACATTTCCACTATCAATGAGTATACTACTCTCATGGGATGTCCTTCCCGCGCTGCAGGACACTGAGGATAATCACAACAACAACAACTATTTCTAGCAAAATATCAAAAAGGAGTCTAAATTATTTCAACACTTGAACTATTATATTATTGACTGATGAAATTGAAAGAGTTTAAGAAGTCTCACAAGGGGTTATCTACAAATTTTTAGGGATCAACACGAAGGCATTTAACAGCTTGCATTAGGGCCATGGGTTGGTCTCATGCAATTGATTTGTTCGCTACTTGTACCTGTATCTCATAAATTATTATACATCCCATTCCTCTGTAATTTTAATTGTTTCTTTTGCAATTCCTTCTATTAGTTCACATTCATATCAGTTCAAGATATATTTATATATCTTGTTCAAATTTTCAATCGTTCATAAAATACTTTTTATTCATCCACTCAAGTTCAAATGCATTTTTTTTTTTAACTTGTAGTGGATGACACTGATGTTAATACAGTTTTTGCAAATATTAATTCAGTAATTAAATTTAATTAAAATTTTTTTAGATTTAAGTTGCATGTATCTACTAATAGGTGGCGCCAGATGTAAGAGGAAAATTTCAACTTAAAAAAAGTAGTATTGACTTAAAAATTTTTTTTTTTATATTACTTGTTTTTATATATTTTCATCAAACTTCCAGCTTTTCGTTTCATTTGAGTAGTAACTTTTTGGTAAATAATTACAATATTTTTTATTTATTTCATTATTTTTTTTCTTGGGTATATGTTGTTGGAAACCAGCAACAACGGGTCGTATATTAAATATTTAAATATCAGAAAACATATTTTATGTGTTCTTTTCTTAGTGAATGAAAAGGTATCCCATGATTTGTTTGCTCTTGATCTCTGCCTTTGAAAAACAAAAATAATATTTATAGTGAGCTTTTTCTCGTCCGATCTCATTGTAGTTTGTTTTAAATAATCGTAACATTTTAAATTATTTTTTAAAAAGTCATGCATTCTTTTTTTTTTCTCGGTATATATGAAATAATTGAATTTTATTAAAAAAAAAATGTCTTATTTTAACATAAATATTGTTATGGCGAGTTTTTATATCTTCATATCTTTTCTAATTATGCAATATGAATGAATTTACTTGTTTTTAATTTATCTAAAACGAATTGGGTTCTAAACTTAAGTTTCCTTTTTTTTTTTAATAATCTTTTGTTGTTTAATTCAATTTTTTTCACATATACAAATACTACTGTGTCCAAAAAAGTGAAGACCAATTTTCAATTTAAAATTCCCAGGGCTTATGGAATTTCAACTTTTTTTTTTTAGATTGCTGGCACTGTCCTTTGACATCTGTGTGAAATTGGACTTCAAAAATATTCATTAGTGTTTGAGTTACGCTTGCCTTTGTGAGACGCTACAACTGATTCCGGCAATTTTTGAAATGTCTGAATTAATTGAGCAATTGTTTGCGTGGAAACGTATAGAATGTTGCAGAAGGCGTTCGGTGAGCATTCCTATATCGGAAAGAAATGTTCAAAAAAGTAGTATAAACAGTTCAAAGAAGGCAGAGAACCCGTTGAAGACGGCGCTCCACATTCCAAGTCCATTTCTTGATAAACAATAAGATAAACTTCATAATAAGACTTAAAGTCTTATTAGAAACTCTCACATCAGTCTTCGCTGATGTTAAAGTACAATCACAATCTCCATCGAGTCTCCTCTGTCTGAAAGCAGTGCCTGTCTGAAAGACTGCAAAGGACGCCTCTAGTGCAGGGGTCTCCAAACTTTCCAACCTTAGAGACATACTGTTTGCTCCAGTAAGTACCAAGGGCCAAATCCGTTTTTAATTTTTCTGCCATTATCTATAATTTCTAGACTAGTCGCCGAATACGCGCGCTCTGAGCGAACATACGCTTGCTAAATTCGCTGGTTCAATTACTACAATTACTATTGTGTGTATCGATACGACCGTGACACTTGACGACATCTAGTGTTAACTACCGAGGGATGTTCACTAGTTTATATTGTTAGTGGAGTTCATTTCAATTACTTGTTAGTTGTTATGCTTAAATTAAGTTTTCTGCGTATTATGCTTGTCATTGCTTTTACCTAGCAAGTAAATAAAACCAAGTTATTATCATTCTGTGTTTTTTTTTTATCCAACTTATTACAGCAACAATAAGCTATTTGCTGTCGCGGGCCGGATGGATGACACTGGCGAGTTGGGCCGTTTCGCTTTTAGCTAAGTGTTTTCATATGTGAAACATATTCTGCATGAAAACATATTCTGAACGTAAAATTTAATCGCATATCCATCTAAAATTTCAGAGTACAAAAAAATAATAAATTAAACAAATAAAAACATTAAATTCGAAGAATGAAAATAAAACTTTTTAATAATTGTCGTAATCGTATGTGGATGCAGCAATTTTAAGCATTTCAGAATTTCGGTCTCGGTTAAAACGTATTCCTTGTTAGAAAAACAATAGTGAAAAATCATTACCCAATCGTTTCTTGGCGAAAATGTTGCTTTTACATCATTTTTATAAGAACGTCTTCCATTCATTTTTGAAATCTATCACTATGTGACATGCAAGCCAAAAACATAAATTTCTTACTTTTCATTTCTTAAGAATAAAGAAAGCAATTTCACAACAGAAAAATTCTTGGCACGAAGGCAAAAACGTTTCGTAACGTGGTAGATAAAATTTCGTGGAAATGATAAATTAATTTTGTAACACTCGTTAGATTACATGACAGGTGTGTTGAAACAACTACCTAGCTTAAGTGATAATTAACGTCATGATAATGCTATTTTTTCCTCCATCAATATGATTAATTTCCTTATAATCCGTCTTTTTTGTTTTATTTGATATTGATGTTATTATGATGAAACTGCAGTTGTACATATCTTGGAAGAAGAGTTGCCCTTCCCACAACCGAAGTCATACATCTTGATGCCACAACTATTTGGAATGAACACCCCATTTTCTTGAGGTTCAACGGATGATCTCTCTAAGTTTGTGAATTTATCATGAGCAGACATTACGTATGGCTTTGAATCAAGCTTTCTGAGTTCAGAAACTCAACGAATTAAACCATTTATTTCTTCTTCCACAGCGCTAGTCAATTGGCCAGCTCTCTGGCCATTGGTACCCCCAGGCTTCAGGTTCGAATCCCCCCTGAAGGTGACATGGATGTTTGTTGGTGGTTCGGAATCCAAGTTAAACTGTAGGTCCCGGTCTAATTAGCCTAAAATGCACAAAATGACCATAAAAGCGGCAAAACAAATTTCTTCATTGGGTCGGCCTGATGGACAATTGGCTAGCTCTCACGCTTTTTTGGTACCACAGGTTTCAGGTTCGAATCCTGGAGGTGGCATGGATGTTTTTGGTGGTTTGGAATCCATGTTAAACTGTAGATCACGGTCTAATTGACACCCCTAGACATCTCCCTCCCCCAAAAAAACGTCTTCTTCATTGACGCAACAGCGCATAGGTGGGCGAAGGACCGTCTGTCTACTGGCAGATTTCGGGGCAGGAAATATTTTCTTTCTTTTTTTTACAAGGTAGGGTGGTCAGCTCTGCACCCAGCAGCCATATTAGACCGGGTCCTATTGTTTAAAGTGGATTCGGGCATAACAAACATCCATTACACTGCCGGGACTCGAATCAGAAACCTGTGGCATCGTGCGCCAGTCTCTCGGCCCAATTAAACCACCAACTGTTGTTATTGTTAATGGTAGTGCTAATGTTGTTATTTTGTTTTGGTGTTTTAGTTATAGTAAAATTAAATAATTATCATTAACACCAATTTCCTTACTTTTTTATTACATCGAAGACTGGGTCGTATTGACCATTTCCCTGTGAGCAAATCAATACAAATTAGCCTTGAACAAGGCATGTCACGTGGGCTGCATCGACGAACGCTGTTACTCATTTAGCATTACCCAGGGGGCACATGTAGCTTGAAGAAGTGAATAACACTACCTCTACTATACAACTCTCTACAGTCATATTAGACCGGGGACCTACGGTTTAAAGTGGATTCTAAACCACTACAAACATCCATGGCACCGCCGGAACTCGAACCCGAAACCTGTGGCATCCAGCGCGAGGTGCTAGTCACTCGCTAGTATCAGACAATTCGTTTTTAATATTTCCATTTCTTTTACTGCCAATTCTGTTCTTAGATCCCTTTCTAATTATGATATTACTTTCACGAATAATAGAAAGCGTTCTCAATATTTTTAATTAATGTTCCCTCCCTAATCTTCTTCTTCTGAAGTGCAAAGACTGCAAGCTCCACGTATTGGCAGCTCGTCCATCCTCTACTTTTCAATTCCTTCTATTAGCTCACACTCTCTATATATATATCTTGTTCAAATTTTCAATCGTTCATAAAATACTTTTTATTCGTCCACTCAAGTTCGAATACATTTTTTTTTGAACTTGTAGTGGATGACACTTGGTGTTGATATAGGTTTTCAAATATTAATTCAGTAATTAAATTTAATTAATTAATTTTAGTTTTTTTTAGATTTAAGTTGCATATATCTACCAATAGGTGACGCCAGATAAACTTAAAAAATGAATGAAATTTATTTATAAAGGACTTTCTACAATATAGTGAAAAGCTTTTTAAAAAAATTTTTTATATTATTTGTTTTTATTTTCTTTAATTAATCTTTATCATTTGCAAAGTTACTATGATATAGAACTAATGTATATAGATTTGTATATGTTCCTATTTTTAATTGGATAAAATAATGGCATAATAATTCAATGGGCCTGGACTAAGGCACTACATTTGACAAATGATGGAGATAATCAAAATCGTTACAAAAATTTCTGATTACCTCTGCAGTTAATGAAAACGTAAACAAGTAATATAAAAAAATTTGTTGAATGTCAATTCCTACTTTTTTCCCTGTATTGAAGAAAGTCCTTTATAAAAATTTCATTCTTTTTTTTAACCTTATCTGGCGCCATCTATTGGTAGATATATGCAACAAATCTAAAAAAATTAAATTAATTACTTTCATTTAATTACTGAATTAATATTTGAAAAAAACTGTATTAACATTACGTGTTATGCACTACAAGTTAAAAAACAAATGTATTTGAACTTTAGTGGATGAATAAAAAGTATTTTAATAACGATTGAAAATTTGAACAAGATATATATAGGGAGAGTGTGAGCTAATAGAAGGAATTGAATAACATTATAAAATACTATATTATTTTATAAATTTATGCTTTTAAATTGTAAATATTGTGTTTTTTTAAAATTATGTATGTTCCAGAGATAACTGCTCTCAAAAAGTCCTGCAAGATGTCATGACAAAAATTCTATAAGGCAAATTCACTATAATACGGCGGCTTGGTGGCCAATTGGCTAGCGCTCTGGCCTTTGGTACCACGGGTTTCGGGTTCGAATCCTGGCGTTAGCATAGATGTTTGTTAGTGTTCATACTAATTATTGCTGATTTTTTTAAATATTGTAACATTGTTGCTTTAAATATTGCTTTGAAGTTATTGTGACTTTTTTTGTTAGATGGACTGTAACGTTTTGTTGGTTTATATCGTTGCGATACTCAAAAGTACTTCAGATGTCATTTCAAAAAATTAGTATAAGATAAACTAGCTATGTTTATCAAAAATGTGAATAATGTTATCAAAATATAAATATGATTGCTTTTTGAAAATATTGTAATTTTTTGCTTTGTAAATATTGTGAATTTTTGTTACTTTGTTAAGTCTTATAACGTTAAATTACTTTCAGAAATCTTTATGATAAAATTAAAATGCTGTGATAAAATTGATATAAGACAATAGGCAATGCCCTGTTTGTAAATCTTTCGCTTGTAATTTATAATTAAAATTCAACGCCCACATAGATGGGTGTTATTCTTTTTATAAATTTGTTTATTTACTTATTTTGCTGGCTATTTAATTGTTGTCATAATAAAATAAATAAAATTAATCGATCAAAAAATCTATTACGAAACAACTTTTAGTTTCTTTGTTAAGTAAAGTCAGGTTTTTTAAATTATGTTATCAATAAATTGGCTCTTTTATAATATATATTCTGTTTAGTAACATTTTTAGTATTGTTGCGCTAAATATAACCTTTGTTAATAAGTTTAATTTTTCATTTTTATATTTATCAAATTAATTATAAATTGTTTCTTAAATTACTTTCATAATAAATTTTATTTTGTTAATTACATTATTTGAAATAATTAACTTTTCAGTGGATATTTACATCCATCTACTACAAAGAACACAAAAGAATTAAGAATAAAATATTTTTTGAAGATCCATTAAATAAAATCTCTTAACTGGTTAGAAAAAAAATCACGCAATTCAATGAATAAAAAAAAAGAACAAACCATACATGTTAGCAAAACTGATATGCTATATCTTTTGAATATTTCTTGGAAATCGAAAGTGTGTTATCGAGTTTTTCTACAAATAATTTTAGTTTTTTTTTCTTCCAAGGAACCTTTGTACCGCTGCTTTTTAACAATCTATCGCACAATCATATATTTACACAATTGAAAATTCCCCTATTCTTCTATCCCTCCCCCCTTTAAAAAGCATTTCTTTTGAATTGTAGCAATCTCAGCAACTAGTTCAGATGTCGAAATAATACCGGTTACAACCTGTCTGAACCAGTTATTTGTTTGGTTAAAGTAAGTTGTTTAAACATTTAGCATACAAATTGTGTAAAAATGACAGTGCTGCCTGCCTTTTTTTTTTTTTCCAATTTCTCATAGAAACGATTAAGCAATTCACTAAAATGTACAGGGTGATTTAAAAGTCCGGAACAAAGCTAGTGCTATATAAAAAAAGAAAGAGATTTACTGGATTGCAGTGACGTGCAGTTACGTGGAATTAAAGGCAAACAAAATTAGTTCAAAATCGCGATAATAGAAGGTGAAGTTGCAGTGAATGCTACACAGCGACGTATTAATCATAAAGCAACATTAATATAAACATATTAACATATTGCGCTTGTACTACGTTTTACTTTTGCTTCAAACTTTTGAAACATTGCAAATGTATTTGATGTTTATAATTTGTCGAAAAAGAATTCCAGAATTTCAAAGCATTTTATCCCAACTATTGATAATTAACAAAAAAAAAAAAAAATAAATAATAATAATAAATAATCGGCTGGGCCTATATACAGTTATCCACAAAATTTAATATACGAACAAAACGCATAACAGTAAACTTAAATAAACAAGAAGAAAAAAAAGTATCAATAAATCATATTCAGTCATTAACTTGTGTTCATCAGTTACAGAAAAAAAAAAAAAAAAGATTAAAAAAATAAGAAAACTACAGAATACCAAAGAATTTATAAAAAAGCCCACGAACAAAATTTAATTTAAAAAAATAAGTAAAAATTAAAAACTACAGAATTCCAAACGATTTAATATAAAAAAAATCTTTAAAAAACCCACAAAAATGAAAAAACTATAGAATACCAAACGATTTTATAAAAAAATGCGTATGAAAAAATTTAATAAAAAGAATACAAAAAATAAAAAATTTATAGAATTTCAAACAATTTTATAAAAAAAAGCTCATAAAAGAAATTTAATTAAAAAAAAATACGAAAGTAAAAAAATTGTAAAATTCCAAACGATTTTTATAAAAAAATGTAAATGAAAGAAATTCAATAAATAACAACACGATAAATAAATTTAATTAAACTAATAAGGATAGCTCGTAAAAAGAAATTAAATAAAACAATAAGAAATCAATAAGAAACGCTGAAAATGGTCCAGGACATCTTTGACACACTCTCCAAAACAATGCCTATATCTTTTATGGGTAAAAAGAGATTCTTGCTAGATATTGCTATTGTATTTAATTAAAATATTAATGTTTATAACCGCCAAGGCCAACATCTGTATGTTCACTCTCTTTCTAATAAGTACTATCATAAATGCAGCTTTTGGCCTTGGCAGTTGTAAGCATTAATATTTTAATTAAATACAATATCTAGCAGGAGTACCATGTAAGAAAATCCTCAGGCATTGTTTTAATTGTGTCAAAATGTCCTGGATTTCTTATTGTTTATTTGGTTTCTTTTACAGCATTAGTTTAATTAGAACTCGTGTTATTATTGAATTTCTTTCATTTACATTTTTTATGGAGATCGTTTGGTTTATTTTTTGATGGGGCTGGCATGACGCAGATTACAGTATAATTTTATTTTTAATATTCTTTATTAAATTTTTCATACGCATTTTGCAAAATCGTTTGACCCTTCATAGTTTTCATTTTTATGAGGTTTCAAGTGCTGAGTTAATGCCCTTGA